>VDFB02350810.1:0-23180 GCA_007258455.2 Sequoia sempervirens | reverse complement strand
TCAATGATCAAAATATCCAAACCAATACCAAAGTCTAATAGTATGAAAACATGTAACCAGAAAACATAAGCATAAATGGAGGGTACTACATTTTTGTTTAATATATATACACAAAAATATCTATTTGTATTACATAAACAAGATTAAAATCTTATTTATAATAAAATCAATAGCTTCCTAGTGATTCATCTAAGAATTTACTGTAATATAATTACATTGTTCTATACACAAAAGTATGTTTTCGTATTACATAAACAAGATTAAAATCTTATTTCTAATAAAATCAATAGCTTTATATAGAACTAACTTTCATATTAAATTAAAAAAAAGATTGATTGATCTTAAAAAAGTTTACAAATAGACATTACACTAGCACACTAAACATAATTTTATTTAGAAATAGACATAGAAGCAAGAAAAGGAAGTATGGTAAACTTTGTTTGGACATGCATATAGATATCTGTCTATATGCAATAATGTGGGGACATGTAAAAAATGCAATATTTTTTGGTCTCTAGACACATGTTTTTCTAAATTGTTGCAAATGATATTTGATGCTTTAGACATATTCCTGCATCAAAACTTTGTTCGAATTGAAATGACTAATGAATTTATGGGGCGAAAGGTTTATTAAAAAAAAAATTTAAAAATTGTGCATTGTTCATAAGTAGTTTATTTCTCCTATTTTCTTTCTTTTAATATTGCAAATGCAAGTTGAGTCTCCTCGTGCTTTAAGACTTGTTCAGATGCCAAAGATGCTTTTCACTTTTCTATGCATTATGTGCACGTGGATACATGTATACATGCATGCATGTATACACAGATGGCTTAAGCATTGTTACAAACATTTAAGATTACTTGCATTTAATAATTTAAACAAAACAAGAATACATTTTTGCTTCCTGAATAAGATCATAAAGGATGTTTCTTGTTGCAAATGTATACTAACTCATAAAAATACAAGTATTCATTGGTATATCTATAAAAAAGTCCACGTATACATGGTACCCAAAAATACAATTTTGGGACCACGTTGCCCATGGACCCTAAACATTCCACGCATTAATGCACCATTGCAAATTATTTCAAACTTTCCTACCTAAATTTAATACATTTATATTCCTATCTCCTATCTAATTACTTTTTCTCACTCATAGCTAGATGCTTTTTACCTCTCAGCCCGAGGAACTTCGGCCTTGCATCACTTGTTTTATTGGCAATAATGCACGTTGCCACGATGCAACCCTAAAGTAGGTGTTTCTGTTTTATTATGAATTAGAGGAGGAAGAGGGGAGAGCAACAACCTCCACCTTTTTTCCTGCATAGGCGTTAAGCTTTAGTGGCAAATGACATCATAGATAGGGCATAGAAATAAGATTCATGGTTTGTTGTTTTTATTTTGTTGTTCTCTTGAAAACACATTTTGTTATTGTGCTAGGCGTTTTAAATTTGTATGGCTTGTTTCATTTTATTTGTTAACTGTGCAAACTCCTTTCTAAATTGATATTTTCTTTGGATATTATTTCTTGCGAGAGGTGGTGGTTTTATTTTTTGTACATTTGTGAGGTGCCCTAGAAGTAGTGGAAGATGTTTGAAACCCTCTTTTTTTTTGACCTAATATTATTTCCTCAAGCTATGGCATGAAAACCATGAGGGTGCCAAAACTGGTATTGGCAGCCATAATGTTGCATGCTGAGATAGAAGGTTTCTAGATAAAGAGCAAAGTGATGTGAGAATATGCCTCATATATATATATTTCCTTCCTCTGTTTTGTTGTGATAATCCTTTGTTGTGGTTTAGAGGAAGACACAAAAGTACAGCCTCACCTCTCATCCTGGTTAGTGTTTTCATGGACATAACAAAGGAGGATAAAAGGGGCGTTGGATAACGTGGCTGTCTATGGACCTTGGGGGTTTGCCACTGTATTTTATTCATCTGACCATATTTCTAGTTTATTGTCATATTCTAAATTTCATTCGAATGCTTGTGTATGTATTTTTATTATAAGCTTTTTTATTTTCCCTAGCCTTCAAAAGGATCATCATTGATAATATTGATCTTATGGTTGTAAAAGGGGTTTTATGAACCCAACAAGAACGGTCATTTAAATTTCATGGTGAACAAAATCGGTAAAGATCATGGTTGACCTAATTTCTACTAACCAGAGAATGGTATGAATTTACTTACACTCTAGATCTCCCTCTATTTTGGTTGTAGGTTATTGAGAAGCGAAGTTAAATTAATCACAACTGTTACTCAAAGATACATATATAGTTATGAAACAAGAATATTAAACAACATTAAAATCTTTGACTTAATATATTGGTAGACGTATTTTTTTTCTTCCCAGGAGATTGGGTAGCAAAGAATCACAGTAGTTTGGGTTCACGGTAGTTTGAGAGTAAAGTCACACAAATTGTTCTTTACCAATGCTAACATGTCTTTGTTCAACATTTACCTATAACACCTCCTTTCCTTTTGATAAACAATTATCACATAAGGAAAATAGAGTACATAATACCTTTCAGGAAGAGTATTCCACTACCTTTTCTTCCTGCAACTCTTTCAACCCATAAGCTACACTTCCAGCTGAAAGAATTAATTAACTCCAATGATTTTCAGTTAGACCAACATTTGAAAGAATAAACCAATGGAGAGGATAAAACTCAACACCCATCCTATTTGGCATCATCAAGCCAAAATTGGCTCTAGCCAACCCTCGAGCCAAGAGAATGAACAAGACCCAGATAAGCATTGGTAGGGGTATGTGAAAACACTCATAACCAACTTCTTCACAAACACAAACAAGGAAAAGAAAAAAAAATGGCAATCCCCAAACTTGTCACAACACCACCAGAGCAACATTAAAGTGAGTTAGAAACCTATGGTTTAAAAGGAGGGTATTTCTAAGAACAACAACCAACAATCACCTGATTTCTCATTCCCACAAAAAAGATTGAACTCAATCAAACATGCAGCTAATGCTAGTAGAATTTTAAAGGTAAAGGAAACCTATCTCCCAAGATGCAACAATCCATGAAGTGAATGAAAGAGGACTTCTCTTTTTTTATTTTTCATTTCTTCCATTCTCATTTCACCATCCTCTTCTCATACCACCCAACAAACTTCTCTAGAAAATAAACTTCCCACAAAAAGAAGAAGAGAGATGCTCAAAACAAGACTCAAATCACCTTATAACCCTTTCTTGAGATGCCCTAACCCTAGATACTTGGCTGGGGATAAAAAAATAACTTAATAACACCATTTATTTCATTTTTCACCTCCTAAAGATGGCTTGCAACTTTTCATTCGGGTTTCACTTCCAGACTCTCCTTTTTAGACACTAGGAAAAAAACACTTATACATTTCATGATGCAACCAAAGACACAATAAAACTTTAAATACTCATCCTATTTGGCTCACACAAGAAATAAAATTTTCCTTACTATTTACACAATTAAAATACCTTACTTCACCATGTGAAATAAGTTGACTAGGGTCTTGATGGTTCTCTCGTCCCTACCCATTGGCTACTGTATTCACCTGCAACTCATTACAATTGTCAATACACCATAATATAATAGATGAAGCAAAATAATCATATCTATATAAATAAATTGATAACAATTAAATTTACATACCTTAAATATAATCTAGCGCACATTGCTTGCATGATCTCCCGATCCTCAAAATTTAGACTGCTCAATTGCTTGATCTTGTCATAGACATATTATTTCATGTGACACTAGCCAATTTTTTTTCTTTCTCATATGTGATTATAATATGATACCTTCTAGTTAGAAAAATAAAATCCCAAACTTCTAATATAAATTAGACCTCCCTCTATGTACCCAATTGAATAGAAACCTTTAGCAAATCCATTGCCCAACAAATTGTAATATTATAACATTATCAACATGGCACATAAAAGTTTTATCCTAGTGGCACATTTATTCTTAATTTTAGAATCATTTTTCATAACAAAATGTCAAAGGTCAAAATAAGGTTGAACCTTTCATTGATTAAAGTGAG
This sequence comes from Sequoia sempervirens, assembly GCA_007258455.2. Lineage (NCBI taxonomy): Eukaryota > Viridiplantae > Streptophyta > Pinopsida > Cupressales > Cupressaceae > Sequoia > Sequoia sempervirens. The sequence goes on along the minus strand of VDFB02350810.1, from coordinate 19,148 downwards.
CACTATCTAAAAACCATATAAATCAAAGTTAAGCAACAAGTGCAAGGTTAATCTTTCTTTCAATTTTATTAACCAAGGTAAAGCAAATTATAAGAGAAGGGAATATATGTCTTAAATTAGCATTCTCACTAAGTCATATGCAACCGTCAACTAATGGTAAAATTTATAAAAACATGATGATATCATAAGTATCCAAATCCACAAACAAGAGTACATGACCCCCTCAGAAGCCTTAAATATCCTTACCTTCCCTAGAACCTCTTAGCCCCATAATATAAGCTAATAGGTACCCAAATTCTATTAAGCAATTATTCCCATGCTTGTTTCCATACATAAACACATCAACAAATTTATATCACGGATCTAATTTATTTAACCCATAATAAAACACATGCCAAGGAATATCAAAATACTAATATTCATGTAGAAGTTGGCCTTACACCCTATGAATCTTGGCAAATGTTCCCTAACATCATTAGTTACAATGTTTGGGAAACCCTGAACACTACTAAAATTCAATGGCCTATATCTCCCACTAGAGAAATTTATTTGATGGTGTAACAAAGGTTGCACGCCCTGCATGTTTTTACTTTACATTCTAGAGAGAAACATAGGGGAATGACATATTTTCGTGTACCCCTTTACCAACCTCAAATATCAACCTCACAGTTGATCATTCACTGCCTTACTCCTTGATTTAATCATGACTTCAAAATGCATGGCTCAATTACATCTATGTCTTTGATTTTCTAATGGGATTTTTTTTTAGATAAGCATACTTCTTCATCTTAATATAGAAACTTCAAATCACACCTTAGAAGTATGTAAAATTACTACTACTATTCCCTTTATTAGTGCTCAATTCACTCAATAGGGAATCAAAATTTTCTTAATATGGTTTTCGCACAAATTCATGCCCTATGAAAACCAAAACAAGGGAAGTACCTGAACATGTTGCAGCTACCTTTGAATTATGCTTGTGACTGGAAAAATTTGTAGATCTGAAGCTATCATTAGGTTCTTTGCATAGAGTCGCCACCTCCTTCTTCAGAGGAATAAAAATTCAATAATATGAAGTTTCTTTCACAAGTTGATTTCACTTTAAGCTTCCTTGATCAATGGAGTCACATGGGAATCCTTTATATCTTCTGCACCACAACCCTTTCCAAGTTTTGAGTACTCAAAATCTGAACCACATGTTCAAATTTAGTGAATTCTTTCAATTTCTCAAGATAATACTAGACTCCTTTGAAATTTTCTCTCTAGCTTTCTATCAAGGTACTTTATTGTGTGAGCTCAAGTCTACCTTATCTCTTCTTAGCAAATATTCATTCTATTTGACCCGATTCTCTCAAATAGTACACAATACACACTAGTTTAGAGATCTCAAAGTCACCACCCACATCTAGTGAGAAAGTATGAAAATATTCATGGAATTGTGGTAGATCTTGATAACGTTTGCAAGTTTCAATGGAAACACAACAAATTCTTGCAACATTTTGGAGGATTGACTCATTGACACAAAGCTAGGCTTGAAAAATAAATTCTCTAGCAAATATTTGACTCTTAATAGGATAGTCTACTACCCAATTTCTAAGTACATTCCCCAGTAGAGTCGCCAATCTGTTGGTGACTCTGATGGGAAAATGTGATTTCACAACTTTCAATTTCTGGTTACAAACTGCTTTGAAACTTCCATGACTCTTTAAGGCAAGATGATCTTCTATCAGAATTTCTCAAGTCATTCCCTAGCAAAGTCGCCAATCTGTCGGTTATTTTCTTAGAACCAAACTTAATCTCACCATTCACCTATGAATCTGCTAGAATCCAATGATAAGTAAAGGCAAGGATTGGCCAACAAACAAGTAAGAATTCTTGGGCCCTTCTACACTTTAGGCTCTGTGAAACCTAGGAGGGTAATCCTAACAATGTTCACATGATATTCTTGTGTCATTTTTATCATAAAACATTGCAACACACAAATAATTCTCATATAAATGGCTTAACTAACAAAATGTATCAAAGAAGTTGGTTGCTTCTTGATAACAATTCATATTCAGAGCATGAGAATGGTAAAGCATAACATAATTGTAACCGGTTTCATAGAATTTGATTTAATGAGTTGTTTGTTGTTGAATAGATCAACATAATACAATATGATTAGCTCACTTAGACCAATGTCTCATCCTTGGAATGTATTCAAACTGAACACCCACATAATTTGATAGAAATTTTCCCACATGACACTATTTAAAGCTTGGAAAATATTGCATTACAGTATTTCAACATTACACCTCAACCACTTCTTACTAGCATCCTAGCACTTGATTTAATATAAACCTACAACTCCATTCAAGAATTTACATCAATTCTTTGAATTAATAAGCAAAAATAAAACCATACACCCATTGGAAATCAATAGAGACAAGTAAGATAACCCTTGATTTTACTACTTATAGTTTATAAAACCAGTACATAGGAGAGAAAATGGTGTCAAACTTGCACTATTATGTTCTATTATGCCAGTATTACTATCAAAGCTTCATATACATATTAGCAAACTCAAACCTAAGACTTAATATTAAAATGTTCAATATCCTTTACAATTCTCTGTATGATCATTTCCAGAACAACTAACCAACTCTCCTGGTAACTAGCCTTGAAATGTCATTTATAGAGATATGGGAGCAACAAGCATCAGGGAAAATTACAATTACAATCACATTTTCATTTGATAGTTAATTTTAATTTAATTTCAGAGATTCCCCAGACAGTTATATTTGCTCATTGCAAAATGGGAGGAAAGGAAAAAAGACAAAACATCATGAAGTTCATTGAGGAAGACCAACCAACCTTCCAGAAGGCATCGTTCATTATTGTAGTAGTGCCAAAATCCCTTGTCCACATTGATCAAAGAAGATTCTCCATCAGCACCCAAGGAAAAAACTTACATATTAACCAGAAAAGGCATATTTTCCATCAAAGCAATGGAGTCCAACACCTCTCCTTCACACCAACCAAAAAAGTTTCCAAGTTAGCACCAAAGACAAAAAAACATACACTTGCTGAAGAGGACGAGTCCACTGTTGTGGCAATGGTGTCATCAAAAACAAAAATAGAACTGAGGTGCTACTCTAATTCTTCAGAATTAGAGTATGCCCGCCCACTCTGTGTTCATGTTAAAACTAGAGAAGCTACTACTCCTCCCTCATCAGAATCCTCATGTGGCACCAAAGTAAGAAGGTAATAGCCATAATCTAGGTTACTATCTCCTTCATCACTTCAAGGACTATGAAAAACCTCTATGGGAGAGTTGTGTCATCCCATATAAGAATCATAATTCTTGGGGTATTTATTCTTCTTCTTCCCACAAGGCTTAGCCAGTTTCTTACCAGACTCATCCTGGTCATGACCAACAATTTTATTCCTTAGGTGGTAGTTGCTCCTTACAACACCCCTCTTAGGCTTACCACAGACATTCCTCCTGCCTTTTGGAATTGCAGGAGCTCTTGGCAATCCAAGTTCATTTGCAGGTGCATCGTCTTGGGACTCAAGTAGACTAAGTCTCCTAGACCTTTTGATTGGGTGGGCAGACACACTAGGTTTAATCATTCTCATGGAGAAAACAACAACAGCTTATAGAGAAATTTCACAAATTTCCAAGACAAAAACACTTCCCAAATACGTGCAAATTATATCAACCCACGTGAATTCTTCAACAAAAACAACCCCTGCAATTCCTAGGTAATAAAACCCACATATCCCACGATAGTTTTTCCAAACTAACCAACTAATATTTAGTCAACACATAAAGATGTGAACACCAACTTACCCAAGAGGAACTAACTTCAATTCCTTTGAAACTTTTTGTTTCAACAGCCCTAGCCCGTGACATTTCTTTAATACAAAATAAAACTAGGCGAGTGGCGGGGAGTGACAAGATGAAGCCACATCACCCAACGACCACCGTTGATTTTATTTAGATACCGCTCGCAAATCTTTCAAAGGTACTAGGCCTACCAATGCAGAAGACACGTGGCTCATGCCTGCTAGACTGTTGGAATAATTAAATGGAAAATAAGACAAAGTGGGGGTATGGGGAACGGTTGTGATTTACCCATGATGATCGAACGGTCACCATAAAACCTAAGATCTCCACATGCCAATTTTGTTAGTTTAAAAAGAGGGGCTAAACTAGGTGCATGATGGATGAGGGACATAAGGGATTAAAATGAAACCTTAGGTGAAAGAGAAGAAAATTTAAGCCAAACCTAAGACCTGATTTAATTTAAGATATACTTCGACCCACATTTATATAGAGAAATTTTTTAAACACCATGATGGGTAATAGCCGAGGCAACTAGGATCAAGGGGGCGGTTTATTAATGAGGAAAAATGCATAAGTCATAACTTGAATGACTGGAAATCAACACTAAGAATTCAACTATGAATTAGAACATTGGCAAGGACACAAGCTTAGGGATTGTTTAGAAAGGGTTTCTAGCAATATAAAACCCTAAAAATAGTGATGGTAATCAAAACCCTAAGCCCCAAGACAAGGGATTAATCCAAATTTTGTAGAATTTTGAAATGGAACATGAGACATTTTTAGAGGTTCCATCAAACTCAATTTGTTTGTTAGCAACCATTTCTCAAACAAAATGGCATTGTACATCCACATGCTTTGTCCAAGCATGATACATAGGATTCTTGGCTAAATGAATTGCACTCTAGCTATCACAACCAATTTGAACTGTCCTACAATCGAAACCAATACCTATACACAACCTTTATAACCATACTTCCTTCTTAGAAACATGGGTAGCAACCATATACTCTGCTTCAATAGTGGATAAAGCAATTGTAGGCTACCTTTTACTCATCCAACTCACTGCTCCTCCAAATAGAGTAAACACATACCCACTATTGGACCTTCGACTATCCAAGTCACCTACCCAATCTACATCAACAAATCCTTGTATGTCCAATGAATTGGCCACATTATCAGTACCATGATAAAGCAAACAATAACCAAAAGTACCTCAAAAATATCTAAATACCCTCTTTAAAAAATTCCAATGCTCTTTACCCGGGTTAGACATAAACCTGCTTAGAACTCCCACTACTTGGGCTATATCTAGTTTAGTGCATACAATTGCATACATCAATCTACCAATGAAACTAACGTAAGGAACCTTAGAAATATCCTCAAAATCATCATCAGTATTAGGAAACATATCTAAGCTTAACTTAGTACCAACCAGAAATGGAATACAAACTGGCTTATATAGTTATGCATATTAAACCTCTGTAAAATGGTATCAACATACTTACTCTGACTTAACCAAAGCTTTTTGTGACTTTGATCCCTACTAATTTCCATCCTAAGAATGTATTTTGTAGCCCCCAATTCTTTCATATCAAATGTGCCAGAAAGCTATTTCTTGAGCTCACCAATCATCACCTTGATGTTACCAATAAACAACATATCATCAACATACAAGATAATAATTAGGATCTAATCATCAATAACCTTAATGTACACACAATGATCCTCTTTTCTCCTAAGAAAACCCAACTTTAATGCAAAAGCATCAAACTTCTGATACCACATCCTAGGTGACTGCTTCAAACCATACAAAGATCTCTTTAACTTGCAAACCAAATTTTCTTTTCCCTTCACAAAAAAACCATTAGGTTGTCACATATGTATCTCCTCCTCAAGATCCCCATGAAAGAAATAAATTTTAACATCCATTTTCTCTATCTCAAAATCACAAGCAACAATAGTAGATAATAAGAATCTAATAGAAGTTAATTTAGCGACAGGAAAGAAAATATCACCAAAATCAACTCCCTCTCTCTAGGAGTATCCCTTAGTCACTAATCTAGGTTTATAGCACTCTAATTGACCATCTACTCCAAATTTCTTTTTAAATACCCATTTACATCCGATGGGCTTTCTTCCTTTGGGAAAACTAACAAGATCCTAGGTGTTCCAATTATCCAATGCCATCATCTCCTCTTACATGGCCTACAACCAAGACTCATTTTCCTCTAAAGAGAGAGCCTCCTAGAAAGATCTCAATTCATCGTCAGTACGCAACAAAGCAAAAATACAACAAAAATCAGGTGGGCTATACCTATCAACTGAATTCTATTATCTTGTGGATCTTCTAAGAATAGGAGTATAAGGATCTTGCTATTTTTGACCTTGCTCAAACTCTTCCTAATTTTCTTCCTCATGTTCTTCGGTTTGATTAGTAACTTCATCTGAAACCTCATCTTCTTCCTCCCATCCTCAAGTCAAACTCGTTCTTCCCGAGGTGCATCTTCTTGCTTAATTTCAAAATGCACTCTCTTTTCCTTATCTTTTTCTTTTGGTTGTTCAAGATTAGAAATAACACTAAGCTCCCTGAAATTCACATCTCTAGAAAAGATATTTTTCTTGGTTAGAGGATTCCATAACTTATAACCTTTAACATTATCACCATATCCAATGAAAATGCACTTTTCAGCTTTTGGATCCAACTTAGTTCATTTTTCTTTAGGAACATGAACATAAGCCTCACAACTAAATACCCTTAAATGTGAAACAAAAGGTCTCTTACCTGTCCACATTTCATAAGGTGTTGTTTCAAGAGCCTTACAAGGAGATCTATTCAAAAAGTAACAAGTAGTACTTATAGCTTCTACCCAAAAGCATCTGTCAAGCCATGAACTACTTAACATACTTTTGGCTCTTTCCATGATTGTTTGATTCATCCTTTCTGCCACTTCATTTTGTTGAGGAGTGTAAGGAGTAGTTTTTTGTCTAACAATTCCTGCATGCTTACAAAATTCATCAAATTCCTTAGAACACTATTCCCCTCCATTATTAGACCTCAAAACCTTAATATTACAATATGTTTGCTTTTCAACTAAGGATTTAAATTCCTTAAACTTAGTGAAAACTTCAGATTTATGCCTCATAAAATATAACTAGGTATATCTTGTAACATCATTAATGAAGGAGACAAAATATCTAGATTTTCCAATTGGTTCCACATCCGTAGGACCAAATACATCTGAATGAATAAGATCCAATTTATTCTTAGATTTAGTATTGCCTGAAGGAAAGGATTTTTTATTTTGTTTATCAAACACACAATGCTCATAGAAATAAAAACTCTCATCAGAATAGGAAAAAGCATCTAATTTTTTTTTTATTCAAAATGGTTTTTAAACCACTCTCACTAATGTGGCCCAATCTATGGTGCCACAACATACAAGTATTTTCATATTTTTAAGTTACATTGGTAGAGTTAACAATAGTAATAGCTTCAAGCCTAAATAGAGTCCCCTTCCTTGTCCCTTTTGCTATCACCAAATTTTCTCTTACCAATCTGCAACCATGCTTATCAAACGTTACATGTATTCCCAAATTATTGAACTTTGAAACTGAAATAAGATTTCTAGCTACTCAAGGAACATGTAAAACACCAGGGAGGTTTTTAATCCTCCCATCACTGAAACAAAACTCTATCTTACCCCTTCTGACAATATGATATGAAGAACTATCACCAAGGTAGATTTCACCTCCATATTTTTCATATGTGGAAAACCACTCCTTATGAGGAGTCATATGAAACAAGCATCCTCAATCAATTAACCAGTGTTCATTAGTCATAGTATGAATACAAGAAACCAAAGCTTCATCACCTGAATTTGAGGATTTCTATGTGGAGGAATCAACTTGTCTCTTTGTATTTTTACATTGCTTCTTCACATGTCCTCTTTTTCCACAATTCCAACATTTCACTTTGTTCTTCTTTCTAGGAGTCTTAGATATGCCCTTATACTTATCGTTAGGCCCATTCTTATCTCCTTTAGACCCTCTTTCTTTACGCCTTACCATGACATTGAGAGCATCACCTGAACTATCCATAGCCTTTTTTTCTCATTTCCTATGACAAAAAAGTTGCTACAAGAACATCCATCTTTGGATCTTCAATATTAGCAGTGATAGAAAGTAAAAAATTATCCCAAGACTCGGGTAAAGAACAAAGAAGCATAATGCATTTGTCTTCTTCTTCAACATTAACATCAATAGAGGCTAGTTGACTCAAAACCAAATTAAAAGAATTTAAATGCTCGGCTATAGATTCACCTTCCCTGACCTTAAGAGAAAACAACTTTCGCTTCAAGTAGAGTTTATTTACCAAACTTTTTGCTTGATAGATCTCACCTATCCAGTTCCAAAAAGCATATGCAGTCTTTTCCTTTGAGACATTCAGGAGAACAGAATCAGAAAGACACAATCTTATAGTACCACGTGCGTTTTTATCTATCTTCTCACAATCTTCATCACTCATTTTCTTGTGTTTCTTTTCATTTGTTACAACCACCCATTGATCTTGTTCTTCAAGGAGATCATCCATTTTCAACTTCCACAACTCAAATCCAACTCCGTTAAATTTTTCTATGTCCAAATGAGATGAAGTTGCAGCCATGGTTTAACACAAAAAACTACAAAAAAAAAAGATTAATCAAACTCCCACTATAGCTTAAAAAACCTTTGTTCTACCACCCAAGAAATAGAACTGGCTAGGCTCTAATACCAAATGTTAGAAAACAATAGGTGAAAAACAATAATAGAAGATTAAAAAAACTATAAATCAGATTTAATAGTGTTAACCATATGGAGTTTAGATCAACAATAACAAAGGAATACAAGAACGAAAAGCTAAACACATAACACAATGTTTAATGTGGAGAAACCCTTTCGGGAAAAAAATCCACCAAAGAAGAGATGAATAGCTTGTATTAACAACAAATATGTTTACAATACATCCACTCTAACTCCTCTTTAGCCTTCAATCCGACAACATCTGTGTACTTGTAAAACATCTCATAGTATCTCCATCTCAACCCCTCAATATATAGACTCATGAGGGCTCAAAATACCACCATAAAACATTACCATGGGTCAAAACAAGGTTCGGAAATAACATGGTAAAAATCCATTCAACCCCTTACATGCTAAACATGGTCTCTTACATGAAATTATACCCTCTTACAAGTTGTCATAAGAATCCGTAGAAAATAGGAGATACTCTTACATGCATCATAAACCATCAATAGTGAATGCAAAGATTCTCTTACGCATGTCATAGATGATTCTCACATCCAAAATGATATCCCCCACCTTTTAGCCCTTACAATTCATATAGAATATGTCATAACATCCTTAAAAATAAGCTTTCCATGTTATACCACTAAGAGGGCATCTTTTGACAACTAATAACATATTTTTCAAGGCACTGGCATGTGGCAAAAGTGCCAACTCAAAATCTTATGCCCCTTTTGATGGATCACAATTATTTAATAACATAAATGATATTTATCCATGGGAAAAACTAAAGTAATAATAAATAAAAAACTTAGGAATTTCCAATGTTGAGACACCTTTATTCCCAACATTATTCACTATCCTTTTATCTTTTTTCATCCTTTGAGTCTCATTGCCAAATCTAGTCAATCCTTGCTAGAAAATTTTAATACTTGTTCTTCATTATGTTTATCATCATTTATCATTTGAACACTCTTGGAGGAATGAACCACTACATTTCCCTTGCTTGTTTATTTATCATTTCATTACTTGGAGCATGATATAAAAGATTCCCTCGTGATCTTATATAGGGTTTGACCTTGACCTATAATTTGACCAGATTATCTTTTATCTTTGGTAACTTAACTATCAATCATCATCTTAATCAATATTTTGTCTTATGTTGACTAGCATAATTCATTGAGCTCTCTTTCTAACCAACCTAAGGGGGATAACAACATTCATAACTTACTAAATTTTTTCTTATTTTATGCATTTCTTGCGGATCATGATGATGATTAGCATGTACTTGAGCATTATCTTTAACTACAACCAATTTCCAAACTACACAACTTGATTAGGCCTATCCTATCCAACCATCTGACTAATAAAACAAATCCAATTTTCAATTGGGTTGGCTACCATATTTACGTGTGGAGTGGATTATACCAAAAATTCTAAACCAAATCCAAGATCATTTTGGGTTGATAAGTGATATTTTGTTATAGGGTGACTTTCATCAAAGCATCAAATTAAACCAAAACCCAAACCAATCAAATTATCATATATCACTTTCCTGTTATCTTAGCATGACTATTTTCTTTTAATTTTCATTATTAACACCACTATTTAGAGCTTTCATTTTAAAATTTTCCATGGTATTGAATTTGTATTAACAATTCACTACCATATTTTCTATAGTTTCTTTTAGGGAGAATATGGATTCCTTTAAAAAAGGTTAGAGTTTCATCCAATCCATAAAGTCATCCAAATGCATGCATCTATATTTTAAAATTTTATTGCATTTAATGTTGTAGCCTTCTTGTCATTTTCTCTCATTCCTATCTATTTCTATTTGTGTAGTCTAGCTTGGTTTGTTAGTGTACTATGAATATTATAGACAAAAATGCGAGAATCCTTTGAGCATCATTTATCTTGGTCGTCTTCCAATAATTGAATAATTTTAATTATTTGATTATCCTTGATCACATTCCTCTATTAATTAAATAATTTTTAATTATTTAATTAATTCACTTTATAATCTTTTTCTATCCTAATAAATTAAAATAAATTAATTGTGTCGCTAACATTCCCCTTCTTCAATAATTAATAAATCATCATTTATTTAATTATTTATCTTTCATCATTCACCTATAGTTAGATAATAATAATAACTATTTGTCTATGCAATCGACCTTTTTATTCTTCTATAATTAAATAATTATCAAGATTATTTAATTATGCATCATTCCTCTCCCCATTAAATAATTAATTCAAATTAATTATTTGGTGTCTAATTTCTATCTCTCCCCATTTAATTAAATTGATTTAATTAAATGTTGATTTCTCATTTTCCTCAAATAAATAATTTGGATGAATTATTTATCCTCCACTTGTCCATTTCGTCCATTTTCCCTTTTTCTTGAATAAATAATTTGAATAAATTATATATGCCTCCCTTTTGGTCAAAGATACCATGCTCATTAATCTCTATAATGGCCTTTATTCCTGTCATAGCCCTCTCTATCATAGCCATCGACGTCATAATCCTCCCATGAATAGCATATTTCTGGTGCATCAATCCTCCACTGTTGATCTTGGCATCTTTCTAGAAACTTAATCTTGATTGTTTGTTTCGTAACCTCCCTCTCATGGATTCTCATCCATTGATCTTGGAATCCTTCTAGAGGATTGGTCTCAACCATCCATTCAAATGGTTGTCTATAAAATTAGCCTTCTTCTCCCATTTTTTCCTTAATAGCCATTTTGTCTCCAACTTTCTACTTACAATTTGTAGGTATTTTGTACAAGTATAGCAACAAATTTGAGGGAAAATTTTGTAAAAGGAGAAATAGGAGAGACAAGGGAAGGAATCAACTTCAATGGGGAGTATTTGATTTGAATGCATTTTGTTTATTGCTCTCATTGTTTGGATGTGGTTTGTAGCTTAGAAATGTTGGTTGTCACTTTATCTAGGCTAGGACTGATTTAACCCCATCTTACATTGGTGAACCTGACGTGAAGAATAGTTTTTGCAAGATTTTGTATGGTTTTTGTTTGTGTTTGTATATTTTAGGTATGAAACGATGCATTTGATCGAAGCAGTGACACATTTGATGAGAAACAACACATTTGATGCAAAGAACAATGCATTTGCTAAAGGCATGATGGGCGGGAAAAAATGAATTTGAAAGTGTGACGCAATCACTCTGGTGTGACGCGATGCAGTGACACAATTGATGAAAGAAATGACACATTTGTCTGCTTGGTATAAAGTTCTAGTTGTGGTGTCTTTTCAATTTCTCTTTTGGGTTTTTTGAGTAGAGTAGTATTTTTTGGTTACAAATCTTTTGTTTTAGCATGTGGCTTTGGAGTGGAGCTCTCAAAAAACTGTTTCTTTTGAAACAATAAATAAAATCAAGCTCTTTAGTTTAGTTTTAACAAGTTTTTAATTTTTTTATGTTTTCTACAAATTGCATTAGGATCATAAGGTTAAAAAGAATCTACATTTTTCATTCATAAAGCTTAAAAAGAACCACAATTTGCATTTTCCATTCATAAGGATTAAAAAGAACCGAAATATGCATTTTCACTCATAAGGCTTAAAAAGAACAATAGCTTGCATCTCTCACTCATGGGCATTAAAATGAACCTTGCATAAAACATCATTGGTCTAAAATTTACAAAGTGTCTTCAAATAATAAGCAAGGGTAAAATAAACTAGTGTTTTTCATGTTTGGTGATTTGTAACTATCTTAGAAAGTGCGTATGCTCTCCTCTCATGCCATTAGGAAATATTGAGTGACCAAAAGCACCTCTTTGGCATTTCTATAATCACACCACATATTTGGATTTGGTGCTTAAAATTAACCTTATGTGAGTGTAAGGAAAAGGAATTTTGTGTGTTCCCTCCTTGCACTTTACACAATCTGGGCGGTCAAACTATAAATGTACTTCCTTGCTTTTGTCTATCTTTAGAGGGCCTGCCACCCCACTTCGAAAGGTGGGAATGACCCAAGTGGTAATAGGATAAATCCAAGCTCTTTTGAACCACTGTATAAATGTGTGGTTGCAATGAAAGTTGTGATCAATGGGAAGTGGTATGTGATAGCTCTCCCCCAATATCTTTATGATGTGAAAAGCCCTTGTTCTAAGGGTTGGGAGACCTATTGAGGGAGTTTATCATAGTATCCCTTGAACTAGATTCCCTAACTAGAAACCTTTGTGTAGAAAGCCAAAATCTTTCTATTTGCTAGAGCAGGAGGTCGGACCTCTAAAGTTGTCCCACATTTTTGCAGTTCACTATAGAGATGAAAAATTCTTGAGATCCTTGTGGTCTTAGGGAATTTAGAACTTGGCATGCTTGAGAAGTGAGTGTCATGGAGGGGAGCCAATGCTATCAAATTCCTAGGTCATCCGCTCTAAATAGGCGCAATTGGAGAAATCCAAGTGGGATAGCAAATATTGTCTTTTCCAACCATAGGGCTTGTGCTTGTTGTCTATGTGTGTTTTCATCTTAAAATCAAACATTTTCACATCTAAACTAGACCAAAAACAAGTGCTTGATATTGTTTTTTGTGTTTTCCAATCGAACTTCATCAAAAACGGTCAGAGTCCCATCAAAAACCAACTCAAAAAATCAAAATTATCAAGACAACATTCTAGAAAACAACAACTATAAAAAATAGAGTCGCATTTGACACTGTGCACCACAACTAAGAACTAGAAAACTGTAACTGCATTCTTGAACTGTATTTTCTGAAAACAGAGTCACATTTGATAACCTGAACCGCAACTGTAAGACACATTTGAAGAAAACAGAGCCATAATTGTCTTCTAACTAGAAACTTTCAAAATCTTTTCTCAAAATCTGATTAAATCATTTTCACAAGTGACCTTTGACTGCTAAACTAGAGACTTGCAAGATTCATCAGTTCATCCTAGCATTTCCATTTAGGAAAACATTACATTATAGGTTACTTTTTCCTCCATCTTTGCATTGCATAGATTAAACTTTGATCCTTAGGCTATAGATTTTGAACATAGGAAGACCTTTGAGCTTGGAAAATCCTTGGTTTTATATTCTCTTTATCATTGAGCATTATCCCTCCTTTTTCCAATCCTTGTCATTGTCACCTTTATCAAATTTGAGTCTTCAACTTGTGTCCTAGCCTTGACTCAACCTTGTCAAAATTATCCCCTTGGTTCCCACAAATGGTCAATGAAATTTGGAATTATTACCTTGGGTTCACATTAGCTTGATTGCTCTCTGTAGACACATAAAATTGACCTAGGTCTGCAAGCTCTATTTTTCACCTTTTTCTTCCTAGCATAATTAAGACATTTTAATTATGTCTTTGGTCCACCTTTGTCTATTAATTAAATAATTCATGTCCTTTTATTCTTCATGATTATTAAATAAATAAATTGTATTTATTTATTCAATATGTCACTAATTGTCTAATATCTTCCCATAATTAAATAAATTTCTTGTCCAATAATTCCTCCTGATTATTTAAATAGATAAATTCCATTTATTTATTTAAATATGTCACTAATTCTTAATTCTTCTTATAATTAAATAGTTTCTTTAATTTATTTAATTATTGGTCACATTCTCTAATTAAATAATTATCTTTAATTATTTAATTTGACATTTCCCTCTTTTTAGTAAATAATTTGAAATAATTATTTACTTGTCATGTGGTCCCACCTTTTTGAATTAAATTAATTTTTAATTAAAATGTCATTTTCCTCAAAAAATAAATAATTTCCATTTATTATTTGATTTTCCAATACCTCTTTTTCTGTGCCAATCTTATCTCTTGTCACATGCATTTTTCGACCCTTGATTTTATTTTCTAAAAATCAATCTTGTCCATTCATTTTGAATTTGACCTAATGTTGCCCTAACCCTAATTGTGTGTTGTCAAATTTAATCTTGTCCATTGAATCTAGGGCACTTGTCAATCTTCAATCTTGGACATTCACTCAAAATTGCATTTTCTATAAAATGACAATTTTCTCTCATTTTGTCACCTCATGCTATCTAGTTCTCATGCAATCTTGTCTTAGGCACTCTTGTTATTTTGTCATAGGCATATTTAAATTTCATTTGGCATAATTTAGACATATTTTAGATGCTTACTAGTTGCATTATAGCATAGTATTGCATGTAATCACTCAAATCCTTAAAAATTTGCTTAGGGCTTGTCATTGTCATTATATTGCTCATCATAAATTTGAGGGAAATATTATATTTGCAGCAAGTTGAGAAGGTATAATGGAGGTCAGCCATGGAGAATGAAGACATTTTGGTGAGATATTTTCATTTGTTTTCATGTTTTTCCTTTGCACTTCATTATCACTTTGGGTTTTTATGTTAATGCTTTAATCTGCTAACCCTAGGAAAATTCCTTTAGTTACATTGGTGAACCTGATGTGAAAATCGAGCATTTTTTGTTTTTCCATACAACATTTTTCTATTTTATAGGTACAGGTACGACCGTGATGCATTTTCTCTTCAGAACAATGCATCCATTATTTCGTGACGCATTCGCTGCCTAGAACACTACATTCGCTCTGTTGTGACACATACACTTTGCATAGTGACACATTTGTTGGGTTGAGACACATTCAACTTGCAGGTCACCGCATTTTTCTGTCAACTTCCAGAACGCAGAATCGAGCCGTATTTGTCTATCAAATTCTAGAACGCAGGTCTGCGCCACATTTGTTGTACGAAACGACGCAATCACTCTACCACGATGCATTCGTCTGGTAAAATTTTTCTCTCAGATTTTTCCAGATTTGGCTTAATTTCCTTTTACATTTTGCTTTTCCTTTTTTCAATCTATAGTTTAGGAATTTTCTAGTTGCTAATGAGTTGTTGCAACATGTGGCTTTGAGTCTTTCATGGGTTCAAGACATCTTCTTTGAAACTACTAACTTGTGGTTTTGTAGGTTTGATTGTCCAAGGCTATTACTTTGAAACATTGCGTTTGATTATTTATAGATTAGAAAACACTTCAATTGGTGCACTAAAAAGAACATTGCTTGTCCTTTGCTTGATTGTGCTTGAAGGTGGTAGGTAATTATGCTCTCACCTTGTGCAAACTAGGTAATCATAAAACCAGACCCACCTTATTTTTGTGTAACCCTTACGATTCAATAATCAAAGTATCCTCTCCCCTTGCACACTTGTATGATCTTGGGTGTAAGATAAATGGTTATTGACTCTAGAACTTGGGCCTTCCTTGGTGGGAAAAAATACTCACCCCAAGGTGACTCAGACCAGCAACAAAGCTCTTTGGTCGAGCTACCCCTGACCAGTATATAAATGTGAATCCTAATGGAAAGCCTAGGATTACGAGTATGAATGTGTCATACAGACAAAGTAGCACTCCCAAAAACCTTGTTGAGTGTAACCTCTTCAGGATGGAGTGCCTCCTAAATTGAGCTTAAGCTTTTGCCCCATGTATGGCCACTCAAATGGGGTCCCGAACTAAACACCTTTGTGTAGTAGCCAAAATCCTTCTATTTTCTAGCGTAGCAACGATCATTGTGAAGGCATCCACATTCTCCCAGTTCTTAGTAGAGGTGATCAATTTTCCATGGGAGTTTCATGGGGATTGGAAGCTTGGTTGGCCCTAGAAGTGAGTGCAATGTAAGGGGGAGCCCGTGCGACCAAGCTTCTAGATTCATATGCTAAGAATAAGTGTGGTTGGGGAAACCTACAATGAACATAGTGAACATTGTCCCCAGCCCAATCAGGATTGGTAGGCTGTTCCTTATTAGTTGATCAAAGAAAAAAGATTTTATTTCTGCTCGAGATAATCAAACAAAAGGCACCACTTTCTGATTTAAACAAACAAATAACCTGGCAACAACTTTATAATTCTTGGACTAAAATTGCAAACAAATTAGGATTTTATCACAGTAATCGTGATCCTGGTGCAATGTATCTACTCATTGTACCACATTTCATTCTGTAATCCTCATCTTACTCACATAGCCTACATTCACCTTGTAGAACAATTTCACATTTCATTTTGTAGGACTCTGCATTTTGTTTGCCGAAGTTGCATTTGTACACTGAGCTGCATTTTGTTTTCCGAACTTTATTCGTCAAACCACGTGACCGCTATACTTTACGCATAAGACCGTGGATCAAACAAATACATCTACCTTACAAAAAATACCAAGACTTATCAAGCAACAGAAATCCAAAGTCAAACTTTTCCAAACTATCCATAAACATATTTTTCTAGAAGCATTCTGTCAAAACCAGATCAAAAAATTGCTCAAAGTTGTCATTTCTTGCACACTTTAGCTTGCATCTTACCATAGGGTCATCTTTGCAAATTTTAGTCTCCTCATTATGTTCTTCCCTACCCATTTTCAGTCAGAAAACTAAATACCTAGGTCCCTATTTCCACTTGTATATTTTGATTAGGATAACCTTTACCATACTTTCTAAATCTTGATTCTCTTAAAATAAGTAGGTTATCATTGACTGAATTACTGCTATCTCTTTGTCATTGTCCTTTGACCCTCCTTAACTCAAAAGTATAGTTAGGAAACCTCACTTGTCATTTTTTCCTTGTCATTTAGTCCTTCAAACAAGTCCTTTGATATTCCAAAATTGAGACATAGATTAAGCTTAGGGTGGTTAAGTAACCCTTGTCCAAATCATCTAGACCTTTGCATTTGCATACTTTAGACATTCAAATCATTCTAGGCCTCACTTTGCATATCTTATCCTTAAAAATCCAAAAATATTGTCATAACTTTCATCATAGTCCTCATTTGGCATCTAGACTTGGCATTGGTCATTTCCTTAGTCAACATTTTCATATTAATCCTTATTGTCACCTTGGCATTTGGAATCCTTTCTTGATAATTTTATCACCTTGCATTAGTCATTTCCCTTAGGCAAATGTCATTATCACCTTGCATTGACATCCTCCAAAAATACAAAAAAATTAGTGTCATAACTTGTCATCCTAGTCTTCATAGGCATTAGTCATTTCCTTTAGACAACATTGTCATATTACATCCCTTATTATCAAAAATCCAAAAACATAGTCTTACATTGTCATCCCTTATTATCAAAAATCCAAAAACATAGTCTTGCATTGTCATCCCTTATCAAAAAATCCAAAAACATAGTCTTGCGTTGTCATCCTTTATCAAAAAGACAAAAACATAGGCTAGCGTCATCCTTGCATTTAGTTTTCATCCTCATCATCCTCATTTTAGCAATTCCCTTTTATGGTGGAAACCGGGCTTCAAAGAAAGAGAATAAAAATGGTAAACTTTGGACAAGATTCGAATCCCAACATCAACAATAACACTTGTTACACAAACCAAAGCTATACTTTCTCTAACCCATTTAGTAACATGAACACACAATCTTCCATGAACATGCCATCTTCGTCACATAATCCCTTTGAACCATTCATACGTAGGGATGAACATGGACAAATATTTGAGGAAGACCTAGAAGCTGCAGCCCAAAATCCAGAAGTGGCCTCCTTTGTAGAAGAAATGGTTTTACACGATAGAGATAGATATTTGTCCATACTTCTAAGTCAAGGAGCTAAATTTCCACGTGGCTTTGACATTAACACTTTAAGACCAACATCACCCGACCATAATGTCAACAATACAAACAACATTCCCAACACTAGTCAACGTCAAAACAATACAAGCAATGCTTTTGTTGGTGCTACCTCACAAACTGCCACAAGTACGATTAATGCTACCTCCAACGACACAACCAATCAAAACAATTCCAATTCAATCAATGCAACATCCGTTGGAGGGACACCAATTATGTCACAAGCCATGACACAATCAATGCCAACAATGTCCACAATATCGTTGCAATCAGCTGGTGCCACCTTTGGATCCTCATCAATGGGGGAAAGCTCTTCAAATCCTCTATTTGGAGCTTCATCTAGTGCCATGGGTGCCTCATCATCAAATCCTTTCATTGGTACCTCATTCAATCCCTTTAGAGGAAGTAAATGACGTGTCTTTATTCGAGGACCACAACCAAATGTTAACACATCATCACAATTTAATACCAATACTTCCCAAGGGAAAAACATGAACATTTCCCATGGACAATTCCAACAATTTGGATAAGGCAATCCAAATACGCAACACATGGAAGAATTTGGACACCAAAATATTCATGGTCAACATATTCCCCAAATTTTTACGCAAATGGTTGGAGGGCACATTTCGACATATTCGTCACATATTCACACTCATCAAAAAGTCTCTAATCCAAACTTTCAATACCAACAACATGCGAACCAAAACACATCATACATCTCACATCACATCCCACAAAAAAACACCAACATCTTTTCACAACAAATTGGGACCCATGGGATACCTATCACTCCCATTTGTGATGCAACAAATAATCCCATAATCGATGCCTTGAAAACTCGAGTGGCTCACTTACAAAAGACCATAGAAGACATGCAAACATCCGACAAGAAGTCACACATGTCATATGACCTGTGCTTATACCCTTTTGACA
>VDFB02350807.1:0-14000 GCA_007258455.2 Sequoia sempervirens | reverse complement strand
AACTATTTTATATTTAATGCATTATGTTGATGGATTAAGAATTTTAGGATTGTCTTAGATTTACTGTGGTAAACTAAGATGCAAGGATGTTTACCCTCTCTGCTAATGATTATAACAAAAAAATGCAACTCTGTATAATCAATCTAACAAATATTTTTAATGATCTTCTTTCCATGTTCACAAATAAACCAATCTTGTGGAGCTCAAGCCATATAGAATGAAAAGCAAAACAATAATTCTTCAATTCAGCCTTGCAACTTCCATACTGTTAAAGAAAAAAAACTTACATAGTTCCAACAATTCTTAATGTGTGTCTGATCCTCTGGAAAAAAAAAATTCCAAGCCAAAGTCTGCAATTTTTGGATTCAGATTTTTGTCCAACAGAAAATTGCTAGCTTTGATATCATGGTGTATAATTCATGGCCAAGAACCCTCATGTAGATATGCTAAATGACGAGCTGATCCAGTGATAATTTGCATTCTTGTGGGCCAGTCTAAATGAATAACAACCCTCTTATCTGCAAAAACTTAGAAGCAAAGAGTTATGACCATGAACATTGTTGATGATAAATAAATTGCCATAATAGCAAACATACAAAGGTCCCCCAATGACCAACACTAGAGGTTGAAGCTAACTCTTGTTCTGTTGCTTCATCAACGACATTAACATTGGGCTAGTTTGAAGGGTCTAGGACACTGAAGCACACACCATGTATGATCTCTGCTTATTTATTTTCCATATCACTGAATGACCACAAAACACAGACAAGGTATGGTCACTTGTAACCTCCAACAACCCTTTGCTATATGTGTAATTAAGATTGCACACAACACTTTGCACATGTCAGAGCAATTCACCCTCAGAAAAACTCCCTCCTGCTCAAGGGAAAGCACTTTCTCTTCTAAAATATTTAACTTCCCACAACCCTTGTCTCTAGAAACCTCATCATAAATCCAAATTATTATTAATGTCGGTCTATCTCAATTGTTGGTGTTTCACTAAGTGAACTTAGTCATTTTAAGTTGTTCAAAATGTTTTTTTTATTGGATTAACTAAAGAAAGGAAAGTTAGAGTCAGCTGAAAAAAAAACAGACAAAAGACCTTGTCAAACAAAGTATAAGCTGTTGAACAGGCCAAACCAAGGAGGCGGCATTGGCAAAAATTAAAATATTTTATGGTTTGAGAGGAGATATATTTCACAGTTCAGTTTTATCCAAAAATGGCATCCAATCTTACTCCTAATCCAAATAAAACAGTAAAGGTTGGTCTTTCAAGATTTTATTGGGAACAACAGAAACTAGGAGAGCATTAAGTATCATTTAATTTGAGTGTGTAGAGGGACACAACATTTTGTATAATTTCATTGTGGAAATGTTTTATAAATCTAACATGAAGATAAGTTAAGGCAGTTCTCATTCATTCTGTTATTAAAGAGGAGGTGATAAGCAAATGAAGATGCAAGCATTGCATTTTATACAGTTTTTTCTAGAAGAAATAATTTGCACTCAGTCAAAGCTTGCAACAAAGAAACAGGGAATTGACATAAGATCATGACTGTCTATGTTGTAACAGTAATAACTAATATATATTCTCATGCTGGTTTTATCTGCAAGATATGAATGCAGTTGGAGTTCTTTGAGAGTGTTAGCCTTGTTGGTACATAAATTAAGCAAGTTGTTAGCTACAAAAACTTTAGGCATCCTGGAGGAACATAAATGTTTTTGAGTGGAGTGATGGAATACCACTGGGTTCTTATTATTAGATGCACTCTTTTACCAGGACATTTTGAATGGTGTGACCTTTTGTTGTGCCAAGAATGAGTTCTTTCCCACTTTCTTGCTTAAATTGATATTCAACTGCAAGGGGTGACTGGAACTGAAACACATTTTGTGGTGAAAAGAATAGTTGAAATGATAAAATTGGCGAGGTACATAGTTGGTTCCTAACTGGTTCCTAATTGGCACAGAGTGATTTTGGAAGTAAATGTGATAGTTGAAGCATCTGCAAACAGTTTTGATAGTATGTGATGATAATGTTCTGACAGTATGTAATGATAATACTATACCAATTGGATTTCCAAGTCAAATTTCTAGTTGTCTGTGACCTAGAATGTAGCATTCTCTGGTTGAAAGTGATATGCCCTTAGCAGTATCTTTAAGCTACAATTGTAATCTTTAAGTTCAAAGCAAACCATATTAGTTAGTTCAATACCTTTATAAGGGAACACCTTTAAGTGCAAACAACTAAAAGTTGAATAATGACAGTTTCCCAGTCTACCTTGTCGTTAACAATGCAATCATCTGCAATGGATTCTATAAGACCAAGAATTGATGGTTGTGG
The DNA here is from genome assembly GCA_007258455.2 of Sequoia sempervirens. Lineage (NCBI taxonomy): Eukaryota > Viridiplantae > Streptophyta > Pinopsida > Cupressales > Cupressaceae > Sequoia > Sequoia sempervirens. Next base: position 11,659 of record VDFB02350807.1, on the reverse strand, counting down.
AGATTCTCAGATCTGAAATCACAATATAAATTGGGATATTTTGGGATTTGAAAATGAGCAAGATTTTAGAGGTCAAAGATTTTGAGATGATCCCTTCATTTCCATGTGAGAAGATACATGCTTGAAATTAGTTACGGTTTACATGGTTATGTGCTATTGCAGGTAATTGTGTGGAAGGAAGGGTTGGATATTGAGCAAACTGTTTGATCCTTTTAATAGTTGAAAGTTTAAACTTGAAATCATTCAATTTGAAAGAAAACATCTACAGCTTCAATTGTGATATGGTTGAAATCTAATACCAGAACTATAGCAAATGCAGGATGAAGGGATTCAGTTCTCAGTGGTCTTCAAGATAAATGGAGGTAAGTGGCATCCATCCCTAATTCTTCAATGCCAGTGTCTCTCTCTGTTTCTATGTTGCATGGTCTCAGATGCATCTCAAATTTCTTGTGTGTAGCACTGCATTTATTTATTTTATAATATTTAGTAATGAAAGTGTAGATAAGAGCCATGGGCTTGATCATTGAAGAAGAACAAACATACTAACTCATTCTTTTTATACATATTATAAGGAATGATAACATAATAATGTGGACTGTCTACAATTGATGTTTATTTGACTGTGCCACAATTTGTATCTTCAATTTGAAGTGATCTGTGTCAAGAAATACCAAAGGCTACAAGAAACATTAGCTGCAATTGTTTGAGACAACCATTCATAAAGACCATTCATCTAGGAAATCAAGATGCTTCAACCCACATGATGCCTCTCCTCTACTTTCAAGAGTCTTTTCTTTCCATGATTGACTCTAGGAAGCAATAAAAATCACAACAATCTAAGATAAATGACTGTTGTTAAAACTTACTTGGAATAAACACTTGAAAGTTGCAATACCATAAGCATATGAGTGATAATTTTACCATGTCTTTTGAAAGACACTACATATTACACTATATTAATAAACTTAATAAATAAAGTTCATATTGCATGACCATTACTCCATGCACACAGATTCACTCATTAAGTTGAGTCGGAATATGATAAAAAATTCTACTATTCCAACACTTCCCCTAATATATTTAGTTCAAGGTGATTGATTCAAAACTTTGTTGCCGAATCAATGCTTTTATCACTTATAATTTTATCTATATTGGAATATAATAAACATGCATTTTATACCCTTTAACACCAAATAATCAATGATTTTTAAGCACATGTTTGATTAAATAATAGTCAAAGTAATAACTTTCTTAATTTTCAATATAACATTTTCAGTTTTTAAAGAACTCTGGCTTTTGACTTCAACCAGGTGGTTACTTTTTACCAACTGGACCATTTTGGCTTAACCTTTTATTAAACCAAACCGTTATGAGAACTAAAAGCTCCAATAAAACTATTAACATTTATCAAAAATATTATATTTAAGATTCTTAGCATAAAACGATCCAACATGATACCTGAAAAAATGTTTTTTAAGTTTTTCCAAAAAATGTTTTGTTTCAACAATAATTCACTTTGGAAGTTTAAGGACTGCCAAGAATAGCAAAACGTTTGCTCATCAAGTGACCTTTTTAGTGTTGTGTGTGAACAAAGGACACCTTTATCTATAATATTTTGGGTTTTCAAAATTTTAAAGCTTTTTATTTATTAACTTTAATTCTTAATGGTTTGAGGAAGATATAATTTTGCTTTCATCTATTTTTAAAATTTATATTCAAACTATAATATAATAATACTAATAGATAAATATAATAACAACTATAATTATTTACAATATATAATATAATTATTTATTCTCAATGGAAGATAAATGTTTGAAAAAATAATTCATAACATTTATCTAATAAACCTCATTTGTCTTTATGTTTAGAATCATAAAACATTATTATCTTTCAATATAGTCACTAATTGAAAACCATTTGTCTCATTCAAAAAGTGTCTAGGCTATGCTACAAATATATAATTGCATTATGAAGTGGCTCATCTTAATCAAAATAGTTACTTTCAGACAATTAATAAATGCATAATCCCTAACTCTTGAAACATCTATGTCTATACAGCTAAAATTGAATCTCACCATCATTCAACCAAATTATAGTTTCAAAGTTTTCCTTTAACCACAACAAATATCTTTTAAGACATTTCCTTTATCAAGTGTTGCTAGAATGATAACATGTAAGAATTTCACACTTACACTTATGTATCCAAGAACAACAAAACATACCTACAAACCCCTCATGAAATTCAAGTCATATGATACAATCACTAAATGCTAACATGATTTCTATATTATGTATTAGGTGGTGTTTTTGTAGTGAAACAAATTATGTTAGATTCAACTCAAGGATATTGAGAAAAATATGTTTTCAATTGGACTTATATGTGTTGAGTGCAAGCTTTTTTCTTGAAGCTTCTTATATTAATGAAATGATAAGTGTAGCCATTTCATAATATGTACATTTGTTCAATATCCACCAAGATTGTGAATCCCAAAACTAACCTTACCTATACGAAATAGAACAAACAAATATAAACATGCACAGGTTGGCTTTACTGCATTTGAAAAGCATAAGCAAAATTATAGTTTATAAACAATGTGAAGCATTACTCATACTTTAACAAATGCACACACTTCAAAAATATAAGCCTAATGTACATGATTTTCAATCCCTTGTTTCTAAAATTATTTCTTATCTGAGTAAAAAAAATTGGAACATACTTTAACCAAAATAGTATAGCATTACTCATACTTTAACAAATGCACACACCTCAATAATAGAAGTCTAATGTACATTATTTTCAATCCCTTGTTTCTAAAATTATTTCTTCTCTGAGTAAAAAATTTGGAACATACTTTAGCCAAATTAGTATTCTAAACATGTGATTTATTTCGATTCACACTAATATTAAATAAAATCGGCGCAACCATTGCACCTCCTTCTGGTGCAAGTGCTATTATATAATTCTTTTTTAGTAGATATTTTATTTTCACTTTGTTGTATATAATTCTTTTTAGTATGAAGAACTCGATTATTTTAACAAGTGCCATGTAGTGGTGAGTACTTGCCTTTATAGTGTTTTAATTATAAGTTTGTAGACTTTGTTTATAGTAATTTAATTTTAATTGTAGTACTAAATTTTGTAACAAGGAACAATTCTAAGAAATAGATAAGTTAAGAATAGTTGGAAGATATGAGAAGTAGGTAAAGTAGTGTGTTTTGGAATGATTGATTTACAATCATATATTGTATATAAAGATTATACACAAATTGAATTAGCTTATTGAGTAACCATGTGTATCAAAGCATATTTAGTTGAAAATGGTCTATAGTGGATAAATATGTGTTACACAAATTAAAATAAATTTTGATTGTAGTTAAATTTGATAACTAATATTTAAGAAAAATCGTTGTGTAATTCTTGTAAGCATTCAATTAAGAAGGGGAAGCTATGTTTATTTTGTGTAACTATAATGTTCATTATTACAATATAGCTTTCAATGTGTAAATATCAATTAATTTGTTACTTGTTGCTTGTTTAGATGATTGTTAATAAAAATAATCATTTTAGGATAAATGAGGAGGGAATTTTTTTTTGGAGGTGAGAGTATTTGATCATGTTGATAAACACGGTGTACTTAAACTTCCCAGATTCAAAATATATATTTTTAAAAAAGTGACATTATAAAAAACGTAGAATTATTTGATACAACATGGCCTTAGATTTAAATGCTATGTAGTGTATCATTGTATAGCAGAATGAATTTTCGTTTTAGGCTCTTCAGGCAATAAAATTTTCAAATATCTTGCACAATTTAGATGGGAAAAAAAGTCTATTCTTATAAAAAAAATGGAATCTGAAATAGATTAATAATAGGTAATTGGAAACAATTTTTGGATTGTTCAAACCATAATAGTAAATTCTTTTAAGAATGAAAATAGAAAGTTTTCTTTTAAAAATAAAAAATAAAAACAAATAGAAAACAAACAAGATAAAGGCGTGAGATCCCTTTGTGCATCGTATATAAATCCACTTCAAACCTACTAGTTCTTTTTTAAACGCCTTTGTTATTGTTGTGTCTTCTACAGGTGTTGCCATAGTGGATCACTTCCCTTAAAATAAAACTTGGAATTGTTCTAGATCCTTTGCCTACGTATCTTCCCAATCCAACAAAAAGTATCAAACAAAATATATTCAATCTCATGCAGATAAAAGAAATTCACTCTTAAAAAAATTTACTGTTATGGTTTGAACACTTTCTCTTAAGCCTTAGATTTATGGCCATTGTAGATTTGAGATAGAAGGAGACATAACTATAGAAGTAGAAATTGAACAAAATAAAAATTTCACAGTACTTGTCTTCAATGAGAATGGTCCCTTACACAGTTTTGTTTTAACAGTTACTAACTTGCAAATGTATTCAACTATCAGACAAATCATATAATCATTTGATAATAATGCAACAGGAAACTTGAGCTCGTTGAGTGCATGCATACATGCAAACCAATTAGGGCATAAAAATTATATTATGTGATGCTCCATTTCAAAATTTAAAAAGTGAAGAAAGCAATGAAAGAACGAGTTGTTTGTGTTCTTTATTTTCATAGCAAGCCCCTCATGTGCTTGTAATCATTCACAAATAAAGTTAAGAAATTCCTCCTTCTTAATAACCTTTGCTTTCTAGCCATAAAGCCAAGTGGGTGCCCTGTGCACCCCATACTTCTGCAATCCATTAAGTGATATGGTAAGCTCAAAATCATGCAAATTGATATAACTTTTGTACCTTCAACCACAAGAGCTTCCATATCTACAAGTTTTCCAGCATCTGCAGCAGCTTCCCCTGCCTGAGTTCCACCTGAATCTTTATTTGCTTCCAGTAGCACTAATATTTGCACTATACCACTTTGTGGATCTAGTCCAGCGATGAGAGAAATAATCTGGACATACGCCTGGCTGCCCACTTACCAGGAAATAACAAGTTATCCCCCAATGCCAGTAAAACACAGAGGTATTAAAGGAACTGTCAAAAAATCTCTTAATGTAAACACAATTGCTGATGTGGGCAGAGGCAAAACAGAACATAGAAGAGAATGTGCTACGACACAATAACTTGATTTTTATTGCTTGCAGGAAACGGTTACATCTACCTCCTTTTATAGAGGTTTCAGAAAAATACATAAGACTCTGGAATTTCCCTTACTCGCGTTATCACCGAAATTTCTAGATGAAGAGTTTTTAATGTAGACGGTGGAAGAACAACCTAGACTTTGACTATCGACATTTCTAGATGAAGAACTTATTGCGGACGCTGGTGAAGATGGAGAATTTAATGCAAACAGTTGAAGGGGATGGAGGCGGTAGAAATTACTAGATAGTTCTAACACTCCCCCCTAATTTCTACTATCAACAACTAATTACATCAATATTTACAATGCCCAATATATTTCTCTCAAATATTCAAATTGTTCTTGTGCTAACACCTTTGTGAATATGTCTGCAAGTTGCTCATTTGATCTACAATGTTGTAGGTTGAGTTCTCCATTATTGACCAATTCTCGAATGAAGTGATATCTAGTGTCAATGTGCTTTGTCCTTTTGTGAAAAACATGATTCTTTAATAGTGCAATGGTGGACTTGTTGTCACAATAGATTGTAGTAGGCTCCTCTTGCTCATGCATTAGATCCTTCAAGATTCTTCACATCCAAACTACTTGACATGCTGCTGATGTACCTGCTACATACTCTACTTCTGCTGATGAGATTGTCACTATTGGTTGTTTCTTTGATGCCCATGCCACAACTCCTATTCCAAGGTGAAATGCATATCTAGATGTACTCTTTCTGTCATCAATACTGCCTGCAAAATCACTATCTGTGTATCCAACCAACTAAAAATTATCTGAAGTAGAATACAATATACCATGACTCATAGTTCCTGCAATGTACCTTAATAACCTTTTTCCTGCTTGCCAATGTGAATTTTTTTGGTGCATCCATGAATATAGAAATCAAACTAACTCCATACATTATATCTGGCCTAGTTGTTGTCAGATACATCAAACTACCAACCAATTTTCTAAATATAGTTGAATTATAATCCATTTCATTATCTTCTCTACTTAGTTTTGTTCCTATTGCCACAGGAGTGGAAACTAGACTGCAATTTATCAATCTAAACCTCCTCAAAACATCTTTTGCATATTTACTTTGACAAATGAAAATGCCCTTATCATTCTGAGTGACTTCAATGCCAAGAAAATATTTCATTAAACCCAAATCTGTCATCTCAAATTCCTTTTTCATTGCTGATTTAAACATGTCAATAGAAAGATTACCCGTAAAGATCAAATCATCGACATATAAGCAAACAATCAAAATCTGACCATGTTCATTGACTTTGGTGTATAGTGTAGGTTCACTAGTGCTTCTGCTAAATTCATTCTTTATCATGTATGAATCTATCCTACTATACCACACTCTTGGTGCTTGCTTTAATCCATAAAGTGCCTTCTTCAACCTGTAAACTTTGTTTTCATAACCTTTTATTTCATATCCTGGTGGTTGTTGCACATAAACCTCTTCTTCTAAATATCCATTCAAGAAAGCTGATTTGACATCCATTTGATAAACCTTCCAATTGTTTTGGGCTGCAATAGCTAGTACCATTCTAATAGTATCAAGTCTTGCTACAGGTGTAAATGTTTCATTATAATCAACTCCATATTCTTGTGCAAATCCCTTGGCTACTAATCTTGCCTTATATTTGTCAACTTCTCCATTTGCCTTATACTTAGTTTTATAAACCCATTTCACTCCTATGCATTCTTTATCCTTAGGTAAATCAACTAGATCCCATGTATCATTTTTCTCAATAGATTCCATTTCATCATTCATTGCATTAATCCAATGCTCTTCCTTAATTGCATCTTCAAAATATATAGGATCTTGAGCAAATAAAGAAAAATTTGATTGCAAATCTATCCTATCTCCTTGATCATATATTTCTTGCAAGCTCCTAGTCTTGTTGCCTCTTAGTCTTGGTCTTAATGATGCAAGTGTAGGATTTGATTCATTACTTACTTGTGGACTTGATGATTCTCCTTGCTCAACTTGCATTTGTGAGTTTTCTCCTTGTTGGCTTCTTGATGGTGTTCCTCCTTGCTCATTTGAGTGTTCTCCTTGTTCTCCTTGACCTTTTTCTTCTTGTTCTTCATATGGTATTGTTCTTGTACCTGCAATTGTCTTGTCTATATTGCCATCCCAAGATTCTTCTTCTTTGAATATAACATCTCTACTTACAATGACTTTCTTAGTTATAGGATTAAACAACTTATATGCCTTAGATTGCTCATCATAACCAATAAAAATACATTTTTCACTTTTATCATCCAATTTACTCCTTGTTTCTTTAGGCACATGTGCATATGCAATACAACCAAATACTCTAAAATGAGAAACACTATGATGCTTACCACTCCATGCTTGTTGTGGAATCATGTCCCTCACAATCTTTGTTGGACTTTTATTCAAGATACAAACTGCACAAGCAACTGCTTCATCCCAATACTCATTAGGTAGATTCTTACCTTTCAACATGCTCCTTGCCATCTCCATTATTGTTTGATTCTTCCTTTCTGCGACACCATTCTGCTGGGGCATGTAACTTGTAGTGAATTGCTTCTTTATTCCATGATACCTACAATAATTCAAAAACTCATTTGACTTGTATTCTCCTCCTCTATCTGATCTCAATACCTTGATGGATAGGCCACTCTGTTTCTCAACCAATGCCTTGAATTCCTTGAACTTACCAAATGTTTCAGATTTGTATTTAAGAAAATAAACCCATGCTTTTCTACTAAAGTCATCAATGAATGTTAGAAAATAAATGCTCCCCCTTAATGATGGGGTTTGCATTGGTCCGCATAAATCTGTATGGACAATTTCTAAAGGTGCCCAAGCTCTATATGACATTTATTTTGGAAAACTCTCTCTGTGTTGCTTAGCCAAAATACAACTTTCACATGTACTCAATGGTGCTTCAATGGAGGGTAAACCTCTTACCATATTCTTCCTTTGCAACAAACATAATCCTTTGAAGTTTAGATGGCCATACCTTAAATGCCATTTCCATGCTTGATCTTGACTTGATGCCTTGAAACTTGCTCCAATCTCCTCCATCATTTCACTTTTTATGAGAAGTGGGAACATTATGTTGTTTGTCATTTCAATCTTGGCAATCACCATGTTACTAGGAGAAATATCAAATATAGTGCACACATTGTTTTCAAAAGCAACTCTATAGCCCTTTTGGGTGAGTTGTCTCACACTTATGAGATTATGCTTCAAACTGGGTACAAAATAAACATCAGGAATAGTTTTTTTACCAAGTTTTGTTATTACATTAATTTCACCTTTTCCCATGACTTCCACTATGTTATCATTGCCCAATTTAATTTCTGATTTAATTGAAGTATCCAAATTCTCAAACAACTCTTTATTTCTAGTCATATGATTACTACAAGCACTATCAAGAAACCAAATGTTACTCATACTTTTTTGAGCTACATTACAAGTAATAAACAATGTCTCAGAACTACTCTCAGAGAAATTTGCATCTTGTTTTCCCATATCTGCTTGTTTCTTTCGATATTCATTTGCCAAGTGACCATACTTCTTGCAATAATAACATTGAACATTAGACTTATCATACCTTTGTGGTGCCTAATTGTTATTGCGTCCTCTTGAGTTGAAACTTTGATTTCTCCTTCCTCCTGGATCTGGACTCCTCCTTTCTTCTCTTTGGTAATTATATCTTCCTCTTCCTCTTCCTCTAAATCTAGGATTTCCTCTTCCTCTACCTCTGCCAAATGTCATTTGTGTTTTGAATGCATTCTCCAATGAGGTAGTGTAATTTCTATTCAACCTGTCTTCATAATTTTTCAAAGAACCAACCAACTCATCCATAGAATATGTAGTCAAATCCTTACATTCCTCAATTACCACAACAATTGCATCAAATTTTCTAGGCAAACTTCTTAAAAAAAATTCTACAACCTTTTGATCTATTAGCTCATCACCATTTTTCCTTATTTGATTAACCAAATTTGTAACACGATAAGTGAATTGGTCTATTGATTCAAAATCTTTCATTTGCAAATTTTCAAATTCTCTTCTAAGTGCTTGTAGTTTGACAATTTTTACCTTACTAGTACCTTGATATGTTGTCTCTAGAATGTCCCATGCTTGCTTGGCTGTAATGGCTGGTTTAATCCTTCCAACAACTGAATCATCCAATGCTTGTCCAATTATCTACAAAGCCCTTCTATTCTTTTGCCAATGTTCATCAAGCCTTCTCTTTTCATCAGCACTTAAAGTAGATTCATCTTGTGGTTCAGTATAACCATTTAAAACTATGTCTGATAACTCATATGAATCAAATGTTAATTTCATTCTAAAAGCCCAATTATCATAATTCTTGCCAGAAAATATTGGAATCATAGGTTGTTGATACATGCCTAATGCCATTTTTTTTTAACAAAATACAATCTTTTTCAAAAAAATACTTCAAACCCCAACTATAGTAACACAGATTTTCTATCACAATCGTTTTTGTAATAATGCGAACAAAAAACCTTCATAAATTCTTAAGCTAATGCTCATATCATTACCTCTGTTCACCTTTTACAACGATTTTGTAGTTTCTTCATAAAACAACAATCTCCCTTTCTCTGCTATAGACAGTGATTGGCTTAACTCCTCTTAAGGCTACAGCCTTTATAAATCTTCAGTATTCAGCTTCAGACAGCAATCCTCTTCTTTTGACTTTTGCACAACAATCTTTGAACTCCACAATATTCCTGGCTCTCCCAACGACCTGCTCTGATACCACTATGATGTGGGTAGAGGCAAAACAGAACATAGAAGAGAATGTGCTACGACACAATAAACTTGATTTTTATTGCTTGCAGGAAACAGTTACATCTACCTCCTTTTATAGAGGTTTCCAAGTGTAAAAACATAGAAGACTTTGAATTTCCTTACCATGTTATCACCTATTTCTAGATGAAGAGTTTCTTTAATGCTACCTGGAAGAACTCCTAGACTTTGATCATCGATATTTCTAGATGAATAACTTATTGAAGTCGGTGGTGAAGTTGGTGAATTTAATGCAAACGGTTGAAGGGAAAGGGGATAGTAGAAATTACTAGATAGTTCTAACAACTGCAATTCCTCATTTGTTTCTTAACCAGGAAAAAATTATTTACCCAAAAATCATGTAAAAAGGGAAAATATGCGTTGATGTGAACAACAATATAGAAAGCACAAATAAACCATAATTTGAAAATCCACAAAGCCGGAAGCCTAAATCTCATATAAAATCCTCTATGAAAATTTTCTCAGATATGATCTTGAACACGAAATGCAATTTAAAAGTGTTTTGCAAAAGTGCATATAACCATATACTCGAAACACAAATAAACCCTAATTTTAAAAGGAACTCATTCGCCAAAAAAACATATCTAGTAATTTCATTTATGACGTAGTATACAAAAGAGAAGCCACTGCTTGCACTTCCATCCATGCTCAAACGTAGGAGAAACCACTCAAATAATTGACGTTGTTGTTGTTAGATAACCGTAATATCCTAGATGCAGCGCCTAAACCCTAAACTACAAGCTGTAAATAAAAAAATCTGTCAGCTTTAAATCAAAAAGCCCTCGCTTTCATCGATATTGCCCAAAACAAAATAGACTCCTAGAAATCACCATAACACACACAAAGTGTTTTAACCAATCACATTCACATAAACATTTTTAAAAATTATAAAATTAAAAACTTGCATGTCAAAATAATTTACTAATAACAAGCACTGCTGTAGAAAGTACTCAGCAAAACTTCATTGCAATAGTACTCATGCCTAAGGCAAGTACTAATAAATAGAAGATTTGCTTTCACAACCTACTACAAAATATATAAAATCAAAAGCTTTTTGTATTTCAAAATATTTTATGATTTTTTGAAATTAGAATGTCATTTAATTTTAGAATATGAAATGATTTGCATGTAAAAAAGAAAAAATAAGATAGAAAGATTGCTTTTTATATTTAAATATTACTTTTTAATTTATTCTAAAGCTACAATTAGTAATTGTTAAACTATTTTATTAAATAATATATTTTTAATTTTAAAATGATGAAGTTTCTTGCTTTTATATGAAATGATTTACATGCAAAAAAGAAACAATAAGATAGAAATGTTGCTTTTATATTTAAATAAATATTTTTTAATTTATTCTAAAACTATAATTAGTAATTGTTCAATTATTTTAAAATGAATATGTAATTTATTTAATAAATTATTTAACAATTGAATAATTAATATTTTATGAATTTTAAAAATTATAACTTAATTAAATTTTAGAATGAAATGTAAGTTCTTAAAATTTTATGTTGATTTTATTATTTATTTACTATATGATTAATTATTCATATTTTAAAAACAATACAATCTAATTGAACCCAAATAATTTAATTTTAGAATGAGATTTAAGTTTTGAAAATATTGTGGTGATTTGATTATTTATTTATTTACTATATGATTAATTATTTAGATTTTAAAAATAATTCATTTTAATTGAACACAAAAATGTAAAAG
>VDFB02350806.1:86346-131235 GCA_007258455.2 Sequoia sempervirens | reverse complement strand
TGTCTAAGCTTGAATTTTAACCTTTTGCGAATGGAAAAAATTAAATTGTTCTTTTTAGACCCAAACAAAAATTAGTGTCCTAGGAGCGAAAAGGTAACAATTTCATAAATAAGTGTTGAATAAACACTTAAAGCGTTTAAAAAAACTTTGAGTTTTCAAAAAAAATAAAAAAAATCATCCTCCTTTCGTTTTCCTATAAAAAGAAATGAAACAATTATATTAGGGTCAAGTTAAAATCATTGATTTCAAATAATAGGCTAATTTCAAATGGAAAAAAGACTTAATTATTTTACACTAATACATGAATCATCAATAGGAATCTTGTTTCCACAGCCTTTTCACCATATTAAAGCCTTTTGTTTAAAATACTTGGTCATATGGAAAAGATCAATGCAATCTAAAATCAAGCAATGTATGTATAAGCAAAGATTTTATAGTGAGTTAATGCAATGCCCTTTGATTAAATGCAAGAAAGATTAATTCTTTTGCCATGATGATATCTCGATTCTCGTTGACTGAACATTTCCAGCTTGAATGATAATTCTTCAGATATAAATGAAGCGTGTCTCCCTCTATTTTGTTGTCACATTGATGATTAAATGTGAACCAATTGCTTCTACCGGATTTACTTCTCAAGGGCGTACTTGAGGATCCACTTTCTTCTTTGACTTAGATCCTGTGCATTTAAAACCCTGCATAAACTTTATGGTGACCTTGGACACTCATTTAACGACCCTTAGCCAAATGCTATTAAATGTCTTCAATGAACTATTTGACTGTCTTCAATGTGTGATAGCATAGACAAGGTGCATAAACTAGTGGACAGAAGGCAGCGGTAAGAAAGTCTGACAAACGGTGACCAAGTCTGATAGAGGGTGTGTTGATTGATAAAGACAGATTCTAAAGAAAGAATACATCACTGGATTTTAAATAACTCTTTCCTCCGTAATCCACTGGCTTTCGCGAGGACAAAGGAATCCAAAATAAAGTAGACAGTGATAGCCACAGCAGGCAGATGGGTTATTTCAAGTCATGCGATACAAACACCTCACCAAATGTAGTAGTTGTAGGAATTTATATGTTGCAGGAGGAAATGGTAGTTGGTTCGAAGTTAAGACAGATCCGCCAGATACTTGCCTAGCTCGTGAGAAAAACCTGAGGTAGCTGCTACTCAAAGAAGAACATCGCTGTCAATAGTTATCGCAACTGCAAGTTTGTATTTTCTAGTGGTCTTTGGCTGCTTCCAAACGTTAAACAACCAACATTATCATGGATTCCAGAATACGCTAGAATCTGCAACAAAGATTTAAGATATATTTTTTCTATTTTTCGTGTATAGATTCTCAAGAATGGCATGTATTCTAGTCTACAACAAATATGGAATATGCAGTTAAGACTTAGTACACTAGAAACAAAAAAAAGAAAAGACATGATATAAGGGAATGCTACTTCTTGCCAAATCTGCACAAAAGAGATAAAAAAGCGTAAACTTCTTAAACAAATGCTATTAGCTGGTATAAGGCCGCCTTCTACAGTCCTTGACAAGCATCCTCGCAATCTCCTCAAAAGAAATGCGAGCTCCTGGAATAATGTAACAATGTATGTGTTCTATTGTAACCTACAATAGTTATTTCCAGTGGTCCTTACTTGTGCCACACTTGTCAAACCTGGCAAGGTACCAGCGAACAGAGAGAATTCAATGCCATGGGTGTAAAGCAAGTTTCTAAAATGATTGCAGGATCTGCACATTCTTTATATGCTAGCTGCATCTTATTTTACTTATTTTTTGTGAGACTCAGTACCCATAATTTGCTGATTGTCTTGATCGAGCTTTGTTATGTCCAGTGCCCAAAATGAAGCACATAGGGCGTACATGGGATACTTGTAAGGAAGTGAAAGAATGTAATGATTTCTGTGCCACCCCCTAAGCTTATAGATTCATCGCAACCATTCATAGTAGGTTGTGATGCATCAGAAATAGACTTCTAGGTGATTGTTATTCAAAACAAATGACCTGGTTGCTTTTGAAAGTAGGAAATAAATGACAAGAATCTATCATAATTTTTTTTTTTCCCATACGTGCTGTGGACAAAGAAAATATTCAAAGCTCAAAAAAGTAGATTTGCACATACGAGAGAGAATACATGAAGTAACAGCTACCTACATAAGGCTAAGCTACAATCTCGGGGCCTTTTTCTCAAAACAGTGTCAGGTGAAATCAAATTACCGCAAAATATACAGCTTAGGATGAGCTCTAGAAGATATCACCTATATTGTTTTTAATCTGCAACCAAGATCTTTGCTCTACTAAAGGACATTGGAAAGGAAAGTGTCCAAATATTAAGCATACCTATGTGAGTATTCAAGATTGATCCACACAAGCCAATGTGTAGCTAGTATCCAAATTTCAATAGACCACGGCAGAAATTGTTAAAAATAATACTTTCTCAAATATTTCATAATCTAATGGTCCAAGCATAAACAATATATAAAAGAAAAATATGACTGTTCCAAAAAGGCTCAGGGAGACATTTAAAACAAGGCCTGGTCATCCATAAGACACATAAGTGTAAGATACTTTTCCAGCAAATGCCATTTAATAGGTGAAATAAACTGTGTAAGAACAGAGATTAAAAGTTCTTTTGAAACTCTTAAGCAAACACATCTGATGGGCATAAAGATAGCAACCAAAATGTCATTTTGAAAAGAATTTAGAAACTAAATGGATCTAGCATACATAAAAATTGAATCCCACAAGCATACAACTGATTGCTAAATCCTGAATGCATGCCCTCCTAGCACCAGCCTGTAGGACCCTAAATCTGCATTGGATCAAAAACAAAAACCCTTAGTATTGTTAGTAAACCAAAGCATACAAAAGATCCCCTATAAGATTCATCTAATCACAAGAATGATGCCAAAGAAACAAGCAAAACATAGAAATGCATCATTCTAATGATCAAACTAGCATCTTATAGTGGATTGGTGTCACATGGGCTAGTGACCCTTTCCCAACCCTTGATCAAAGCTCAAGTTGTGTAAATGATGGAGATGATGGAGTGAAATGGACAAGATAAAGTTCTCAAAGAGAATGACCTTGCATCGCTGTGTAGATGATGGATTTGTGAAGAGATTGTGAAGTGGGGCAAGATCAAATTCTCAAATGAAGAGAGTGACCTTGCAAGAGATTGTGGAGGGATTTGAGGATGAAGCCCTATTTAAAGATTTTCAAATGCTAAGTGTTGAAGAGAGACCAATGTGGGACTAAGATTAGACAAATGAAAGGGACACTTGTCAAGTGGTGATAGGCCAATGGATGTGCAAGATTTGGGAAGAGTGCCCATGAGAGGGAGAATTTGAATTTGAATTTGAGCAATGAATGCTGAGTTTGACTTGAAGGGGACACATGTAAGAGACATGTAAGGCCTCATAAATGCTCTCGCTTGGTGTACATGTCCACTTGGGGAGGTTCAAACTTGGAGAATATTCTCCCTTTATGCCAAGTTGAAAATAAAGATTTGATAAATAAATTAAATCCAATTTCATGTGCAAGTGGCCAAATCTAGAGAATGCAAGGGTGAGATTAGTATTTAATCGGAGATTAAATAGATGATGATTATGCTGATTTAATGCTGCTTTAGATGATTTTGACTTTTAGGACTTAAATATTTGATTTATTTAAATCAGAAAATGGTGGAATATGATTTGGGTTTGATTTAAATAAAGCCCTGATTTATTTAATTAAATGGATGATGCAAGATGAAGGTTGAATGATTTATGAGAGATGAAATGGTATTATTTGATTAAACCTTTGGATTGACCCGATTTACCTGATGAATGGATTTGTTGTGTTTGATCAATTCAATGAGCGGATGAATATGCATAATGTTAATTTGATGTGTCTACATATATATCATTTATTTAAATTCAAACTCATTTGTTCATCCCTATATGTGTGTGTGTGTGTATAGATATGTATATATATATGTTTATACTTATATATCTATTTGTTTATGAATATTTATATGTACATTTGTCAATATTTAAATAAGAATGGGATTTCATTCAATTTCATATAATGAAATTCTATCCTTTTAATCATACTTCAAAATACATTCAATCATTTTCTTCCAAATGCTCAATACACAAAATTAAGATAAAAAATTTAAACATGGAATCATGGGTTTAATTTTTCCACAATCATTGGTTTCAATCATTGGAACAATTCGAATCAAGTAATTAATTTCTTCTATATGTAAATCATCATGCCACTTGTAGTGTGTGTGCTCATATTCCATCTAGCTTACCTTTTGATCTAGCTAAACGATCCTACTTCAACCGTTTCTCGTCCTTCAACCTATCTCCCTGCATCTCCACACACTTGCACTTGCCAAAATTCATCAGTAACATTCAAATCATAATAATATATATGATAATTAAAAAAGATCACATAGTCAACGACGGTCAACTTCTTTCAATCTTTTCAAAAGTATCAAAATTTCCATTCAACATATTGAATTTCCTCAATAATTCAATTTATCATATTATAATTAAAAATGCCATAAATTTGGGTTATGACATCCTTCCCCTCTTGAAACAGAAATTGTCTTGATGTCTATTTGATAAAAATCCAACCATATATGTCTATTTCAACATCACATCAAATTGTTCCAAGTCAAAACATCATAATATTTCAATCCAAAATTTTCAAGCAAAATTATCAAAGTCTCTTTCTCAAGAAAGCAAATGTGGAAAGGAGTGTTCTATTTCTTTTGCATCCTCCCAAGTAGCACTGTATTTAGAATACTGGTCCCATTGGACCTTAAACTAAGCAATATCTCTACTTCACAACTTAATGTTGCATCTATCCAGAATTATAATGGGCTCCACTAGCACCGCTCCTAGATCCTGTACCTAAAAGGATTTCCAATCAAGCACATGACCTGCATCAAGATGATATGGTTTAAACAAAGAAACATGAAACACATTATGAATTCGAGCTAGAGAAAGTGGTAGAACTAGTCTATAAGCAACTAGGTTAATCACTTCCAAGACTTCAAACGATCGTACATATCTCAAGGCCAACTTGGAAGACTTTCCAAAGGCAATGGAACTTTTATGAGGTCTAACTCTTAAGAAAACTTTGTCCCCTGCCGCAAACTGTCTAAGAGTTATGTTCTTGTTAGCATAAATCTTTTGTCAGTTTGTTGCTTGCCTCCTTCAGTCTATTCTTAATGACTCTCATTTGTTCTTCCATCTCCTTAAGCATTTCAGATCCTACTATGATCCTATCATCCAATCTATCCCAACTAATGGGTGTACGAAACTTTCTCCCATAAAGAGCTTCAAACAGTGTCATACCTAGGGATGTGTAATAAGAGTTGTTGTAAGAAAACTCCACCAATGGTAAATATTCTTCCCATTTATACTATTCATCCATACAATACATTTAGAGGAGGTCTTTGACTACCTGATTCACCCTCTCTATCTGTCCGTCAGTCTAAGGATGATAGCCAAGCTGACATTCAATTTGGTTCCCAAAGCGACATTCAATGTCATCCAAAATCTTGAGGTCATCCAAGTGTCTCTATAAAAAAGGATAGTCTTTGACACTTCATGCAAGTGAAAGATATAGAAAAATTTATTGGCCAAGGTCAACGATCCATCCTTATGGTTTCCTAGAATGAAGTGTGCAACCTTGGTCAACTTATCGATCACAGCCAAGATAGTAGCATGCCAATTATTTCTCAAGGACAACCCCTGAAAGAAATCCACACTGATCACTTGCCATTTATACTTAGGTATGTCAAGAAGATACAATAGCCCAGCTGGATGTGCATGCTCAGCCTTGACTCGCTGGCACTCTAAGCATCTGGCGACATACTCCACTACATCCTTCTTGAGTTTAGGCCAAAAATACAAAGTTCTCAATTTTGTGATCATCTTGGATACTCTGGGGTTTCCTAAATAAGGTGCATTATGAACCTCCTCTAAAACCAACTTCCTTAGCTCTCCAGAGTGTAGAATATACATTCTTCTTTAGTATCTCAAAATGCCATCCAATTTGATCTCATACCCATCAAACCGATGATATGATGGGTTCTCTGCTAGGGAACTCTTCACTCTCTCATAGAGCCCATCCCATGGAAAATGTTGTATCACCTGTTGTCTCAAGTTATACCTTGTTGAGATCATAGTTGTTAGATGTCTTCATCTACTAAGAGAATCAACCACTCTATTCTCCTTTCCCTTTATATACTCAATTTTGAAGTCATACTCATTAAGGAATTCCAACCACCTTCTCTGTCGCGCATTAAGGTTTGGTTGAGTAAAAATATATCTCAATCCCAAGTGGTCTGTCTTGAGTTCAAAGGGCTTCCCAAAGAGATAATGCCTCCACATCTGTAAGGAATGAACTATTGTAGCTAGTTCTAAATCATGCAGTGTGTAGTTCGCCTCGTGCTACTTAAGTTTACTTGATTCATATGCTACCATTTGTCCATCTTGGATTAATATTACTCCCAATCCCTCTCCTGAAGCATCTGTGATTATTGTGAATCTTCCATTAGGATCAGAGATGGTTAGCACCAGTGCTGTCATGAGCCTATCCTTTAGGAACTGGAATGCCTACTTGCATTTCTCAGTCCATTCAAACCAAATTCCCTTTCTTTGAAGTGATGTAATAAGAGATTCAATATGGGAGAACCCTTGCACAAAATTCCTATAATATCCTACAAGGCCCATGAAGCTACGAAATTTTGACACATTTTGAGTTACCAGCCATTCCACGATCGCCTTGATCTTCTTAGGGTCTACTAAGACTCCCTCAATTGAAGTGATATGGCCTAGATAGTGCACCCTATCCTGATAGAATGAACACTTAGATAGCTTTCCAAAGAATTTCCTTTCTCTCAACCACTATAGAACTATCCTCAAGTGCCTATCATGCTCTTTGACATACTTTGATTAAACTAGGATGTTGTCAATGAAGATTAAAACAAATTATCCAAACAATCTCTGAATACACTGTTCATGAGGTTCATGAAAGTTGTAGGTGCATTAGTCAAACCAAAAGGTACCACAGTGAACTCGTAATGTCCATATCGAGTTCAAAAAGCAGTTTTTAGAATATCTTATTTCTTTATTCTCAACTGATGGTACCCAGACCCAAGATCTATTTTAGAGAACATTGTGATTACCTTCATCTGGTCAAACAACTCATCAATCCTTAGGAGTGGATATTGTTTCTTGATGGTTTCCTTGTTTAACATCTAATAGTCTATACACAGACGCAAGGTTCCATCCTTATTTTTCACAAAGATAATTGGTGCTCCCCAAGGAGACACACTAGGTCTAATGAGCCCTTTGTTCAACAATTCCATTAACTGGGCTTTCAACTCATGGAGTTTGGTGGTGGTCATCTGTTAAGGTGCTTTAGATTGAGGCTTATTTCCTGGTACAGGGTCAACAGAGAAGTCAAATTCTCATTTCGAAGGCAACTCCGTGAGTTCACCAAGGAATACATCTTGGAACTCCTTGAGAATAGGGTAGTCATCTAAATACGATTTCATGCTGCTAGGGTTACTAATATGCATAACATAAATTGCACACCCCTTTTGATGAGCCTTCTTGAGCTGCATAGAAAAAATTTGTCTAAGCTCTAAGTGTCTTTGCATTCCACAAATCTCAACTGGGTTCTCGTAATCATCCAAACAATTGACTACCTTATTCTCTTAGTTCAGTATAGCCCTATGCGTGGTTAACCAATTTATCCCCAAAATTACATCATATGAGCCTAAAGGTGCCACATACAAGTTGACCTAGGTTTGGAAGGTTGGAAGCTCTAAATCACTCCAAAAGAGATAGGTATATATCCTCTGCTTTACTTGATTACCATGCTGGAATGTCCATGAGTTTTCTATGTATCCAAATCTAATAGGTATCTTAGAAATTACTCTAGGATCTATGAAACATTTTGTAGCTTCAGTATCAATTAAAATAGAGACAGTTTGGCCATATAGCTTACCCATTAGCTAAATTGGCAAAGTTTGATACTCTACTTGTTTATTATTCTCAACAACGTGGTTCTGGTGATGTTGGGTCTACCGGTAGTTTCCTTCCTTTCGTGATTTCGACTAATGAGGATATTTTTAGGCATAATGATCACCTCCGCAAGTATAACACTCGTCACGAGGCCCTTTGCGACCTCCTAGCTTGTCCTCTCTGAAGCCCTTTTGTTGTTGGCCATCTTTACCCTTGTTTTTGCTTGCCTTCTGGTTATTTCCACCGTTACCATCTTCACTCTTCTCCTATGACTCACTTCCCCTCTTGATATTGTGGATTTGATGGTTCTTATCTCCTTTATGGAATTTCTTGTTACCAAACCGTGACTTAGGATTTGTATTATTGCAGAAATTGGATAACTACTGCAATTTCTGTTCCTGTTTAGTGGCTTTTTGGAAGACTTCGTTCATGGTAAAAGGATCATGCATATCCACTTTAGCTCCAATATGGGGTCTTAGTGCCAATATGAATTTCTAGATACAAAAATGTTCATCTCCATGATACTGAGGCACATACTTCAATGGGTTGGTGAACTTTTCCCAATACTAAGTAACAATCATGCTCCCTTGAGTTAAATTTTGGAATTCTATCACCTTCTTGTTGAAGAAAATTTGCGGTAACCATCTCTTCCTAAAATATTGAAGAGTTCCCAAGTAATCTTAGTAGGTAGATGATTCCTTTATGATATTTCTCATTATCCCACCAAGTTGGTGCTTCATTGGAAAGCTGGTACGTAGCCCATGTCGCTTTAGTCTAGTTGGAAAGGTTACAGAGCCCAAAGTATTTTTCCATCTCAATAATCCATGCCTCTGCTCGTGCTCTGATAGCCTTACCATCAAACTTAGGCGGTGCTACTCTTTTGAGATATTTTCCAAGCTCTTCCTTAATTTGACCTCGAGGGCCTACTCCAGAACCACCATCCCCTTGATTGACTTCTGCATTTCTATGATCCTGGTCCTTGTGTGCCACTCAAACCTCTTGTTCTATGTGGTCCATGCGAGCCTCTTGCCTATTCACAAGCTTTAGAATCTGTTCTAGCCTCTTGTTTGGTTTGTTGTCTAAACCATTAAACCACCCATTTCTTTCCTAGTGATCACCATGTTGACTCACACTTAACTTGCATCACATTCACGTCTATCACATCTTAACACTAGGTTCTACGAATAAACATTCTTATTCTACCTTTCATTATATACATATGCATATATCACTCATTCATCAAGGACATACAGATTCATGCATTGAAAACATATTTTGGAGTTCTTCATTTGAACACACCAAAAATATCATCTTATTTTATTTATATTAAATGTGGGTCAGTAGAACCTTATTTACAAAGGCTTCTTGTTACATTACTCATTCTTCTTGTTATCAAAAAGAGGACATTCCTTTGGGTCCTCATTTGAAATTACATCATATTTCACATAAGAGGATGGTTGAGCATGCATGCTCTCCTTTTCCTCTTAGTTAACAAGGGCACGTTGGGTACACACCCTAGAGGTTAGTCCCTAATTGTAGAAAGCTTTTTGATCTTAGGCATTCACTTCTCCTCAATCTTCTTTCCTCGCTCTAGCTTAAGTCATGTGAGGGCTTGAGCTAGATTCTCATTGTCGAGAATCTTATGTTGAACCTTTGTCTTAGCATTTTCTTCCATTACAACTTTCTTATGTGAGGTTCTAACAATTTTCCCTTTCTTTAGTCCTGTCTTTGACCTTCCCATACCCACATTCAATCCAAGCTCGGTCAATTCTCAAGACAACTAAATTTGGTCAATGGTCAACTATCCCTAGTCTATAAGGAAAGCTGAGTGTGGAAATGCCTTCCTAATGCCAAATTATTAGAAGAGAAATTATGCAGATTTGACGCTCAATTTCAAGTTACAGTTCATTAAGATGCACATTTACAAGTAATAGAATAGACAATTAAAACCAACACACAAACATAATTGAACACCAAATTTATGTGGGAAAACCCTTATAGGAGAAAAACCCACACACTAAGCAAGATCACTTTGTATTATAGTAAATGGAGATTGCATACAAAGTTACAAAGCTTCTGCTTCCATGTGTTAATTCACAGAATCAATCTTAGCAACATATCATTTCCCTAATCAACCTTGCCTTAGTTCAATTCAAACTACACACCATTCGTTCATCATTCCAAAAATCCTAAGGAATTGTTTGATTCGAATTCCCTGAGCAACTACAATAAATGGTCTAACTGTTTGCCATATCAAACCATTAAAGAGACTCTATTCAATATTTCTTCGAATTCACCGAGTCACTTCAACAATCTCACATTATGCCAAAACATCTAGTCACACTTCCTCCATCAACTTCATCCAATCCTCTCTCTCCCACTTAGCATGGTCGTGTCCCACCAAGGCACCTGTGGGCTGGTTGGTTACACAAGTCTATGCATATAGCCATTTTGATGAGGCAATCCATCATCTCCCACTGAAACAAGGATGTCACACCGGAAAGGGTAATACCACTCCATGTGGTCCCCACTACAGCCCATTGGCCTATCAAAGAGACTGTCTTCAAATTCTCAATGAACTCGCGAGGTCCCACTGACTAGAGTCACCAACCTTCCATTGGCATGTCGAGGAGACATGAATCAATGTCCCGAAAAAAAAGTAAATTCACTTCGATACATTCTCATAGGAGTTTCGAGGAGACACTAAGAAGACTCCTGCCAAAGTGAACAACTCTTGTTGACAAAGTATACACAATGCCAAAGCAAGAAGTAATATCTATCCATCGAGGAGACATAAAATAAGGTCTCACCGACAAAGGAGAATCATCTCGATAAATCAAATAGATGCTATGTTGAGAAGGAATAATACAAACCAGTAAGTTGAGGAATGATTTCCAACATAGTCTATCATGCTTTGTACCTCAGGGCGTAGAGTAGATATGAAGGAAATCACCAAATTGGATTGAGTGGGCACATTGGGATGAGGAATATATCTCAAGATTCTAGTGAACCTATCAACAATGTCCCTCATGCTTTTGCTTTCTCCCTTCCAAATTCTAAACAGGGACCTTAATAGGGTAGTTGTAACAATGACTATTTTGAATCTTTCAATAAACTTACTCCTCATAATATATCAATTAGTGATCTACATCCATCATCTAACCACCAGAACCAATCTACTGCTTTACCAACTAGAGACTCTACAAAAAGTTGAACTACCACATCTTCCTCCATAACTCTAAAGATTGCACAAGCAACTGTAAAAGCTTGGATGTGATCCTTAGGATTTTTCATTTCTTCCCCAACAAATTTTAGAAAGTTTTCCTTGGATCCAATAGGAAGAGGTGAAAATTTGGGTAATGCTAATGGTCCAAAATGGGCCATTCATGGAAATGATGAAGTAGAAGCGATATAAGGAGGATTGTATCAATAAATAATTTTTTAATTCAGAGTTTCCAACCTCTATTCAGGGAGAGATAATTCATTTCTACTTCAAAAACTTCTACTTTGAATTAATTCCTTGATGGCAGGTTTTGAACTGGAGGATGATTTCAAATATGATTGGTGTGAGGTTGAGGGTGTTGGTACCAAACAATTTCCAACCTCAGAGCTCTTTCCACTATTCTTTGTAGTGGTCATTGTGCTCTTTCATCCTCTTCTTCAAGAAAAAAATTAGCTCTCATATAATCAACAACACTTCTTCTATATCTCCACACAAGAGTATTCAATTGTGAGATGATGTCCTCTTGTTCAACCATAGCCCAATCTAAATCTGGCTGGAAGATAGGAAAAATATTCTCATGGGGTAACACCATCTTAAATCATGATAAGGAAACTTTTGTAATTTCTACACTCCCCAGTGGAGTTGCCAAAAATATGTTGGTTGATAGATTTTTTCTTTAAACAATTAACTTAGATTGACTCCATTCCGCCTAAAAGAAGAACTAATTGATCACCAATAGTTGGAGAGATCACCATTACATTGGTGATCTTCCTCTGCATTTTAGTTGAGGTACAACTCCCTCTTTTGATAATTTTTTAGATTTTTTGATTTTTATGAAATCAGGGGTATGCTTTTGACTAGAAAGGAAAAAAAGGATAGCTAACAACTATTCATAGCCATGAAATAGATGTGATTGAAATTGATTTAAAATAACTAACTAAGATGAAAAGTAAATTGACAAACTATCAATATCACGACTCACAAATAAAACTATCAATAGTAAGCTGACTTGATTCACAACAATTTTAACATTCACTGAAGGTATATGAACAAAACACCAAAGAATAGGAAATCCTCACAAGGAAGGAATATCTATAACACCTATCAAAGCTCACAAAATTTTTCATAAGCATTAAGTATTTCATTCAAAATTTACTGCTCATAGACAATAAACATCTACAACAAATAATCAAAATTGCAAAATTGATCCTTCAATTAAGATCAATTCTCTCCCTTACATCACGATGCAAGGGGGATAAACATTTTGGACCCTTGCAATGTCCAAATGAAACATATTTATAGTTTTGTAAGTATAACTATCAGGATTTTCTTGAAAACAAATTCTTGAAATAACGATAACTATTATCTGGCTGAATAAGTAGCTTGCAGGAGACCAACTGATTTTTGTTTGGTCATGACACATAGTCATTAATGACTATTTTAAGAGTGTTTATGATTGCATCACAATTTTTGATTGAAAATATGAGGAAATAAATCAATGCTCACTATCTGTAGGCCTCGTGGCAACCTACTCGGGCAAACAGTCCGCAACTTGTCATTTTTGGAAGTTGATAATATGCTGCCTAAGATTGTTTCTGTGCAAATCTTTTAAATGTAGAAGATTTATTTGATGCCAAAACCCACTCTACTAAATTACCATTACATCACTTCGCTAAGCTCATTAAGTTTGAGGCAATTTGAGTGACCTTTCTTGAACTAATTTCCTCAAATAAGACGCTTCTAACTTACCCTTCCCATTCTATAAATTAGCTAAAGTACTTCTCATTTTGCATAATGATAATTACAATTTTAGATATGTCGAGTTCTTCAAGTCATGTCGTCTATGAGATTAGGAGTGATTTCCTCACCATTGAGGGTGTGGAATGTAGTACTATGCAGATGTTGGTTGCAGACCAACTCAAGGAAGTTTTCCTCATATGCAACAATGTGGAGTAGGGGGTCATCCAAAAGATAATTGGCGAACATTTCTTGTCCCAAGGGAATGTGCACATCTCTGGTCTGTTGGATTGTTTCATTTACAATTTCATTCGCACATTCAAGATATTTGAATGGGGAATCCATTTCGTTGAGTGCCTAGTGAGGCCAATGTAGTTGCCATGTGTTGAGAGTGCACTGGGAGGTTTATCTATGCATTTGTGTGTGGGCCTGGTGGGTGACACAATCTACATCGCTAATGTGTTGAGGAACAAACAAGCTAAGCAAGTAATTGCCCTACTCTGTGCCAGATTGGAACACAATATGATGGATCTACCTTTTCCCACTTCATTGAGTTTAACAAAAATCTCTTTTCACTTGTACAGATTGAATGTCTACAGGGAGTGATAGAGGGCATTAGGATCCTCATTTTACGCTTTGTGCCTAAGACCCCTTGTACTGGAAATCCCCTTTTTGTGATGTAATACAAAAAATCTATAAATATATATGAATATATATCTTTTTCACTTTTGAATTTGTATTTTATAGTGTGAATGTTCTAAAAAAATCTCAACTTTATCTCCATATTTTCATTTTTTTTTGCAATGCACTATTTCATTTTCATGTTTGCAATATATCGCATTAGTTGTGCATTTTGAATGTTATTGTTTTTCTTGCAATAAGTTCACTTATGATAGCATTGTTTTCCCTATGAATGAATTCTTGGAATAATAACATATTACTGCTCAATTGCACACATATCAAATTTTGGGCATAGTTTTCAAAATATCTTCGAAGTTTTCCCTAGTTTTGAAACCAAGTTCATCACTCGCTACTCTAAATCAACCCTCAAAATTCTTTTATGTTTCTCCTTTAGCGAACTCCTCCAAAATGAACCTCTTAGGAAAGATGCTCAACTTTCTAAAGAATTTTCTGCAGGAATAATTAAGTTTTGGAAACCTTGTTAGGAGAAGATAAAGGTTTCAAAACTGCCCAAAGTTTTTCCAAACCCCTTATTATTTCTTCTTTTCCACCTTTGGTAAAATTTAGTGGATATGAAAACCCTTTGACAACTCGACACTTACTCACAACTTCCAAAAGGACCAACACAAAAGTAGCTTTTATGTTGGACTTCAAGGTCATCGGGTTAGGGATAGGTTTGAAAACTTGAGCGACACCCGACATAGGTTTACAAACTAGAATGAAAAGGTGACAAAAAGACATAATTTTATTCACTTCAAAGATAGGGTGCAATTTTTTATAAGGGTGACTGAAAATAGCAACAACACTATGCAAGTTGAGTGTTTGGCTTTTGAGCCCACCAATGCTACTTGAACTTGATCATAAATATTACTGGCCCAATATCTTAGAGCAGTAACTATGGAATATTACATGATTGTATGCATATCCCACTATTATATTCCCAAATGCATGTGGTAACTTCCTAGGGCTAACCACTTACAAGTGCATCATACAACCAAACAATTGAAAGGGTCCCTAAGCTAGAGTTGTATGGTTTCGACTAAGTCCTCTATATAAATATTTAGGTACATGACTAATTCCATGAATTTAGGATGTCTATCTAAGGTATGTCATTAGGTTCAAATCTATCCTTGCTTCTTCACTTTGTTCTCTTGAACAAAGTTATGGAAAAAATGACAAATCAGCTTTATATATAGTCTTTCAATTCTATTCCTTGAATTTATATAACCCACTATAACACATGTATTCAAATTAGCACTTGGTGATGGAGTCTAATCCAAGGTAAATAAAAATTAAAAGGAGGAAGAGATGAGTATTTTTTATTCCCAATATCATGAAATTGTATATGCATTCAATCTTTAGGTTTTGAAATTAAGAAAAAACTATTTTTGAGTCTCAAGATTATCTCACAAGGTAATGCAAGAGGATACATGGATCATTCATGCAAATAGGTAAAAACAAACAATATATAAATTTTGTAATAATTTTTTAGTTTGTTTCATTTCTAAAATATTCACCTAATATATTTGCACAACATAAATGTTACTAATTATGAAGTTGAGGATTTTAATGCATGATATCTTCTACAACCAAAAAGGATTAGCAGTTCAATAAATAAAACTCCAATCAATCATGAAAAAGTCTCAAATTATGACAAGTAGAAAATTTCAAATGATAATTCAATCTTGTAGAGTTGTAGTTAGATATTGCCAATATTTAGAGAATGCAAAATGGGGAGAAATATATATAATAAATCTATTAGAGGGTCTAAAGGATGAAGATTAGAAGACTTTACCAAGGGACAATGATGCACCAATTATGGTTGGTGCTAAGATTTCTTAACACATTACTTCATGGGACACAAGATCACTCTCATATTGAGATGTTGACTAATCAATAAAAAACATCTAGTGTCCCTAATAAGAATGGAAATCTAAATTAATTTTTAATATATTGTAGTGGAAAGGTATTTGTACAATTCCAAGACCACCTTTGTACTAATGGTGTACATGGTTGACATGATTTCATGAAAAGACCTAACAAGATCAAACTAGAATAAGTGGTAGTATCACACTACACTTACATAAGGTTAAAAAACTTGGCTTCTTGAAGATATCATTGTGGCTACAAACCTACAAAGGGCGATATTAAAAAAAGTCATTCTAAAATTATCAAATTTTCTAATAGTAATGGATGTGGAGATTTAGATAGAGAATTGATAAGTCCTTTACTTATTGCTAGGATTACAACTAGTATATGATTCCTTGACCAATGAAGTGGAGGGGAAGGAATTACAAAAAACCAATAAAATATTATGTTCAAAATTTGAATATGAATAGATAAATTTGAGTTGTCTCCCACTATTATCTACATGATCATATGAGAATGTGAAAGATATAATAAAAATGCATATATGTGGGTTGCACACTATTGGCATCAGAAACACATCAAGTAGCACATAGTATATTCCAAGGGAGAATAAGATTTTAAGACTACCATCTTTTGAACTCTCAATCTTTCCACTTGAAGGACTTGCTAAAAATTTACAACCATAGATATAAAGTGAAGTGTAGACCAAGACACCATGCCATAATAGATACATAAACATGAAGTTACATTATTGTAATCAAAATCACCATATACAAAATCTATATTCTGATGCAAAGCCATGCAAGGTTTTATTTGGTTAACCCCCAAGAATGAACATCACCCCTTATGCACAACATTATAGACTTTGGATCCCTTATTACTCGAATTAGGAATACCTCTAATGCACTAGAATGTATCATTTACGACGTGACAACCTTCAATCACAACCCATTCACCAAGGATGTATCAAAGATGAAGGCAAGGTTGTCAAGTTTATACCAATGTTATGATCTTGATATGATGTATAAAATTTATAATTTTTACTTGATAGTTTGTCAATATTCATGAGTTTAAAGTTAAAAACTTGATTTAGATTTCTTTGATGATGCATAATAATTTTATAATTTTCTACATTTATACATTAGTAATAGGGAACTTGAAATAAACATGAGTGATAACCTTGAATTACTGTCATAGTGTGCTATGTGTATAATACTATATTTGACTCTCCAATAGATCTTTAAAACAACATTGGCATATTAATGTCTCACTATTTTATGATTATTATGATCTTGATATGATGTATACAATTTATAATTTTTGCTTGATAGTTTGTCAATATTCATGAGTTTAAAGTTCAAAACTTGATTTAGATTTCTTTGATGATGCATAATAATTTTATAATTTTCTACATTTATACATTAGTAATAGGGAACCTAAAATAAACATGAGTGATAACCTTGAATTACTGTCATAGTGTGCTATGTGTATAATACTATATTCGACTCTCCAATTGATCTTTAAAGCAACATTGGCATATTAGTGTCTCACTATTTTATGATTATTATGGTTTTACTTAGAAGCCATCCTAACTAATCTCTACTCATATAACATATACCCAAATTCATACAAATGGTTACCAACATTGTTAGAATCAAATCCATCCAATTAAATGGTTCTGAAAATTCTCAAACTACCACTATCATACTGCATCTAATGAGATTCTTTGCCTAACATTTTAATTTCTCTTTCATGGTGTGCTATTTAACATACATTCAAAGTATCTTTGAAAATTCATCTCTATTTTACATTTCAAACTTATAGAAACATTGACCTTTCATTTGGTTTTGTTGAGACAAGAATAAATGCTTAGTTTCATTTCAAGGAACCCAAAGTCTAGGAAACCCTTCATAAATAATTTGTAAGTACAAAAATGCTTAGAAACCAAGGTCAAGTTGGAAATGTGGAACCCACCTACTTGAACTTCTGATTTCACACGATCAATATGAATGAGTTGCATAGATACCATTTAAATATGGTAGTCAATCTATTCTATAATAAAGTGAAATATTTGTAGGCCAATTTACACAATGAGAATGAAGTGGAAATGTATAAGTAAAATATCTACTTAGCTTTGCTGAAGAATTATCCTACATATATCGCAACAGTAAATCCCCAAGTATCCCCAATTTCTTCAAATATGCTCTCATTTTTATTTAGAACTCCAACATAGGCAACGAGGATGCTATCAATAGTTGTGGGGTCTATTTTTTATGCCAACTGATCCCTAGTGATGAGGACATGATACCACTTGTAGATCATGTTAACACCACACCCAATCTACCAGTTGCATTTGCTTGAAAATTTCTAAAGCCTTTTCAACAAATATGTTTCAACCCTCTCCTCTCACCTTTTTCCTTTGCTATCTAAGCCCCAAGATGTCTCCATGCCTTATGAGCTGCATTGTACTCTTCCCTTCTTGTGTAATTTCTTCCTTCTCATGTTTTTCTCTACTCTTTTCCTCCTATGCTCTCTTCATTTCTTCACTCATTTCCTCCAACCTAGACTTCAATAATAAACTAAGGGGGGTCGTGAGAGTCTTAAAATTTGCTCTCCCCTTCTTCTTTTTCTTCTCTCATGTTTTTTATTTCCAAAAACCTGTGAATATCTATCGACATGAGTAGTAAATACAAGAGGGACACCATTCTGCTAGTCGCTTAGCATTGGTGGATGTCCATACCTTCACATGGTGCTTGCATTTGCACCATCCCTCCTCATTCATTTTCCTCTCAAGCACCCAAAAATTTGTAATTAATATGCCTCCTCTTTCAAGTAAAAGTTGGACGAAATGGTGAGGACATTGTGCCTTATTAATGACACGACACCTCCTTTACCCTTGGTCAACGTTGCCTCCATATGTGCATGGTCTCTTGTGACACATAATTGCATTTATTTTGTTTGTTTTCCCCCCACAATCATCCAACATGGAGGCAGCTAATGTGAGGATGTTGAAAGGAAGCCGAGTTCACGAAAGATGCTTCTTACACTAATCTAAGCAGGAAAGAGTTGCAAAAATTTCTTAAACACCTTAATGGTTACAAATTTAGATGCACATACATATCATAAATGGATTAACAATGAAAACATAACACAAAATTTATATGGGGAAAACCCTTTCGGGAGAAAAACCCCACACTCCAAAACATAGCTCAATTATAATATTCGGCAACAATAAACAAGTTACAATATAATCACAAGAGCCTTGTGGGAGTCTTCACACTTCTTCTCAATTTTGGAGTTATTCCGACAACATAATGGTACTTGAACAAAATATCAACACACAACTTCAAAATACAAGTGCTCAATATATAGGAGCATACAATGCATTAATTAGACATTTCTCAAATCCAACACTCAAGAGTGAATATGCAATATGGAAAATACCAAAACCACTACACGTGCATAATGGTAAATTTCCAATTATCACCACATGCAATATTGCAACTGCCAATTATTATTAAACCTGCACCTCCAAAGCGCTCACATTCCATGCAAACTCAACATGAAATAGAAATTGCATTCATGCTCAACTCCACATGTAATAGCGACTTTCCATTTGACTCCTCGAAAATAGAAACTGCAAGTGTAACATGGGATAATTATAAAATATAATTTCAATATTAAATAATTAAACATGCTACAGAAAAATCAAAGGTTGATACACCTTCTAACAGATATGACACATTTGATTGTTGATAGTTCATATATTTTGTACCGTGCAACCCTCTTTTCTGAGTTCTCTTGTTCTTAACAAATCGGATGTTATTATGTTTGCTTTTGGTGAGTACACTATGTCTTTTCACAGCTAGCTCCTGTTATTCTTGATATTTGCTTGTGAATTTATACATGAAATGCAACAAACAGGGGGTTTTATATAGAGTTGTTTTTGGCAGGGCAGAGAGTTTGTGCCCTTGGTGATTATTTTGCAGGTTAAGAGAAGACTGCATTAAGTGGTCAGAGAGTTGATTTGTGATGTTTATTTTGCAGGATCAGGGCAGGGCTACATCAACTGAGTACAGTGAAAACTAATGTGCATTTGAATTAGTCTAATAATCATGAACATATAAACCAACAAAGAATGTTTACTGAATTCAACTTTCCAAAATAATTAATCACATTCATAGGCTGAAAATATAGGGGACCTTCTATTGATATGTACGAGTAAATATGAAATTGTCAAGATGCTTGGATCTTGTGCTTCAGGATGAGATAAGAAAAGAGATCAATCCAAACTAAACTGTGTTTCCGCAATTTCCACTGTAAGATCTGGAATATAAACGTTCTTGGCAAGCAACCATTGCTTGCTAATATTTTCATCACGTACAACAAGCTTTCATGGAACTTAGTTCACTCAATTGAGAATACTCTCTCATATCAAATTCCATCAAATTCTCGAGTTGTCTTATCTCCTGTGGAAGTTCTTTCGAGCCATTGCATACTGAAAATTTCTTAGAGCAGTGATGTAAACCATCAGAAACTTTCTACATATGATCCGAAAATTTCATATGATTTTTAAAGGAAATAGGACAACTCAAGAAATTGAGGGAGTTGAATTGAGGTTCTCTTATGTCTTTCAATTTTCCTCTGGATTTCCTGCATATGATTTTCTCTATTGCCTTCTTTGTACCCCAGTTGAATACCATCAAAAATTTTATCTTTCTCACGGATTTCAAAAATGGGGGAAGAAAGTATCTGTCAAAGTAAGAGTGACAAAAGAACCTCTGTCTTGGGGAATTTCATATTATGCCAGTTATTTTCCTCCATAGGGTCTGCACATATAAATCACACAGGAAATCCAGTAAGATCATTGTGCATTAATTATGAGTACTAGTTATATAGGTTATATTCTCATCATATTGAAGAAATGTGTAAAGCGAAAAGAGTGTCTGTATTTGTGATGCAGAGAACGAAGGTGGTTAATTTTACACAATGAAAAAGTTGAGAGTTGAAAACAGTAGTGTTGCTTATTGTTACTTATTAGGGGGTAGAATATTCTGAGCATCCAAAAATTCTAGATATTCTAAATAGGTTTACATAGGCTGTTGAGTGTAACCACTGAACATGTGATTAGAATATCCAAGCCTTATGACAGGCTGTTGAGTTTTCTTAGAGCAGTGATTTAAACCTTATAATATGCAGAAAGTCATGTTTGAAATTCAATTCTGTCCTACAACTTGACATCAAAGGTGAACATAAAAAATAATGGTTAGTATTTTAAAAAACAATAAATATTGTTTTAGGCCAAAATGCATGTGGAAGAGTTTTTAAATAACTCATCAGCGAG
Organism: Sequoia sempervirens; assembly: GCA_007258455.2. Taxonomy (NCBI): domain Eukaryota; kingdom Viridiplantae; phylum Streptophyta; class Pinopsida; order Cupressales; family Cupressaceae; genus Sequoia; species Sequoia sempervirens. Next base: position 110,338 of record VDFB02350806.1, on the reverse strand, counting down.
AATGGGAGGGAATTGGGTATCGAATGCACCATCATTAAGCGACTCTCCTTCGCCTGGAAACCTACTCCCTCCATCTTATGACCAACCTCTTTCTGTAGACTACATTGTCATCGTGTGCCAAATATAAGGCAAATCTTGCATTACATCAAGCTGAGAAAAGAATAACTCCAAAGCATTTCCATATGAGATTGTTGTACTTCCCCTGTTTAGAGCAAGCATGCCAGCTAAGTGTTGAAATTAAAGATAACAACAGATTCAATATATAAAAGGAAAGGCAATTACCTTGGATTTCCAGTTAAATTTAGCAGGTTTCTGCATGCAAGTTCTGATAAGATGGCAAAGCATCATGCCTTTGTAGCTTTTGAACATAAACCCAAATGTCAAATAGTGCATCAACACATATTTTTGTGTCCTCTGGAAATAACCTTGACTCTTAGGAACACTCCTTAGCTATGTTGTCTAAGGATCTATGATATGAGAAACAGGAAACAGAATCGGCAACATCAATGTGAAAATAAATGAGATTTTAAAAGGTTATATGTTAGAAATGGATAAGTTTACATTAATTTTTAAAACTAATAAACACTCCTTAGCTATCTTCTCCCAAATAGTCTCTAATGTTCCTTTCAGGTTTGGGGACGAGACAGTGATATCACATTGTTGTCAAAATAATCTAGAATCCACGGAAAGGCAAGTGTTCTTTTAAGACTGAATACCTTAACATGCATAAAAATATGTCATTTAATCTAATACAGAGTAGCATAGTGACCCCCATGACAGATTCTAAATGTATGTAATGCGGCAAAGAAGAAACTTTGGTGCATATATATTGGCGATGCTTGAAAAAAAAAGTCCTCTTGGCTGTGTTTTTAAGAGGTGCCTTCTACATGAAGTCATTTTAGATGATTAGGGCAACTACAAGCCATTATGGCACACAATGCACTTATGGCTGCTCCAATTAAAACATCGAAGGATTTAATGGTCAAATAGTCAATGGAAATTTGATTCCTCGTCATAATTGTCTTATTTCTAGTGGCAAAAATTTACTTTTCAATGTTGAACTGTTTGATGTTTAAGAATTTTCAATGTTGAACTGTTTGATGTTTAAGAATAGTTCTTGATAGCTAAGAATTTTCATGGAATCAAGATGCAAGGAGAATAATCCAAGTTCAGCCTAAGGGAGTTGATGAAAGGCAAGAAGTGGCATTGCTTATAGAAGGGAAATCAAGAAAAATCAAGCAAAAAATGATTCAATGCCTCTTGAGACAAAAGACCATATGTCAATTAAATTGGCTTTATAGGAAGAGACCTCCCATCCTGTTCTCATAGTAACCAAAACTGATTTTTTTGAAAGAAAAAGCACTAAAAATAACACTTCCAATTAACCACACAATACCATAAGAACACAGTTTGTATGTGCTAGCTTATCTCTTTTTACACACATACCTATAATCTTGACATGAGAGGAAAACCCATAAATTCAAGTAGAATGGCTTTTCTTAGTAAAGGCTTAAAACATTGAGAAAAACATCAACAGAATTGACAGGGGTATCACCTTTGATTTGGATCATTGCATTGAGCCAATGTGAGAGTAGTCTTCCTATCACCTCCCATACAATGCACACCAACTGCCAACACCTTTCTGTGGAACAAAAGTCCCTTCAAATTCCCAATACATTTGTCCAACCAAACATAAAACCGAGACTATCCAGAAACATTGCCATTATGAGAGTACATTGCATCATCCACCATTTCAGAACTTAGACTAGAGTATTAACACAGGCATGATTTCTGATAATAATCAATCAAAAAACAACTCTGGAGCAGATAAATGATTGAATTTATATGACATCCATGGGATAGGCCACCCATAAACAACACAAAAAAGAAGAGGGAATACCAAAATTACAAAGGAATAGTCCCCTTAATCTTGACTGTTGTGAGGCCTTAAAAATTTGAAAAATGGTGGCCTTCTCTCTGGTAAAGATAACTTCAAAAATAAAATTCAAAATTTGAGAGAACCACCATCTCACCTTTAATTTGAGGATCGCTGTACAGGTTCAATGCAAGAGCTGCTTTCAAACCAGCCCCCATACACTGCACATCAACAACTGACACCTCACCTTGGAACCAAAACCCCTTCGAATCCCAAATACATTTCTTCAACCCCACTTAAAACTGAGACTTTTGAGGAACATTATCATCATAAGAGTGCATGGAATCATCCACCATTTTAGAACTTAGACTAGAGTATTCATGCCTGCATGGTTTCCGAACAAAACTAGTCCAGACAATAGATGCAACTTAAAAACAATTCTAGAGTAGATTAATGATTGAAGTTTTATGATATCCATGTAAGCCACCCAAAAACAAGACAGAGACAAGTAAGAGGGAATTCCTCCCATGCAGAGGAACAGTTCCCCTAATCTTGACAGTTCTAAAGGCCAAAATATTTGAAATAGGGTGGCCTTCTCCTCAGTAAAGACAACTTCAAAACTAAAAAAAAAAATTGAGGGAACCATATTTTTAATTTGAGGATCACTGTAGAGTTTCAATGTGAGAGTTGATTTCCCATGAGCCCCCATACACTGGACACCATCGACTGACACCTTGATGTGGATCAAAAGTCCCTTCAAATACCCAACATAGATGACAAACTGAGATTTTCTAATAAAATTATCATCATGAGAGTGTAGGGAATCATCTAGCATTTATACTATTCACGCTTGCATGATTTCTCAACAAAACCAGTTCAGACGATAAATGAACCAAACGAAACTCTGGAGTTATAAATGATTGAATTTATATGATATCCACAGGACAGGACACCCAAAAGCAAGACAAACAAATAAGAGGGAATACCTCACATACAGAGGAACAACCCCCTTAATCTTGAAGTTATCAGGACTAAAAATTTGAAACAGGGTATCCTCTCTGGTAAAGACAATTTAAAATCAAAAGAAGAAAATTTGACAGAACCAACGTTTCACCTTTAAGTTGAGCTTCATTGTAGAGATCCAATGCAATAGTTGTTTTCACACCAACCCCCATACACTGCATACCAACAACCAACAACTCACTGTGGAACCAAGGCCTCTTGAAATCCGCAACATACTTCATCAACCCCACATAAATCTGAGACTTTCCAGGAACATTATCATCAAGCAAGTGCAGGTATCCACCATTTCAGAACACGGACTAGAGTAATCACACATGCATGATTTCTGAAAAACACCAGTTCAGAGGATAGCTGCGACCAAAAATAATTCTGGAGCGGATAAATGATTGAATTCATATGATATCCATGGGATGGACAACCCAAAAACAAGTCAGAAACAAATAAGAGGGAATACCTTAAATACAGAGGAACGATCCCCTTAATCTTGACAGATATAATGACCTAAAAATTTGAAATAAGGTCACCTTTTCTCCGGTAAATACAACTTAGAAAAAAACAGTAAGGGAAGCACCATTTCACCTTTAATTTGAGGATAATCATAGAGATTCAATGTGAGTTGTTTTCCCACCACCTCCCATAGATTGCACACCAACAACCGACACTTCGCTGTGGAACAAAAGCCCTTTCAAATCCCCAATACATTTCTCCAACCCCACACAAAACTGAAACAATCTACAAACATTGTTACCACAAGAATTGTGGAATCATCCACCATTTCAGAACTTAGACTAGAGTATTCACGCCTGCATAATTTCTGAACAAAATTAAATTGGACAATTGGTGAAACCAAGAAACAACTCTGGAGCAGATAATTATTGAATTTATATGATATCCATGGAATAAGCCACCCAAAAACAAGACAAAAACAAATAAGAGGGAATGCCTCACATACGGAGGAACAAATCTCTTAATCTTAACAGCCATGAGGACTTCAAAATTAGAAACAGTGCGGCCTTCTCTCTGTTAAAGACAACTTAGAAACAAAAAAGAATGAGGGAACCACCATTTCACCTTTAATTTGAGGATCATTGTAGAGATTCAATGTGAGTTGTTTTCCCACCACCCCCATACACTGCATATCAACTGCCGACACCTCTCTATGGAACCAAGGCTTCTTCAAATCCGCAAGATACTTCCCCAACCCCACATAAATTTGAGACTTCCCAGGAACATCATCATCATGCGAGTACGTGAACTCATCTCCTTTTTGGACCTGTCAACAAAATCCTTTACATTTTTACGAACCGTTAGGTAATTTCTTTGCAATATAAGCTTACTGCCACTTGATTGTTTGTCCTTGCAAAAGCCATTGTACATTTCTTTTATAAGAAAGGAATCAGCAAGTACAAACCGTGTGGGCCGTAATAAAAAGAATATAGGCGAGTGAGATTGTCTGGTTCGGAGTTTGCGGGTTTGCTAGCCGGTCAACTTGTTCCATCTGTACTCCTAGTCCTTAAGAAAACTAAGCTTTCGAATTTAATTTATTGGAAAATATTAACATAAAACTAATAAGCAATGTTTTTGACTCACGGCAATGATTATGTTTTTTTTGGTTTTATGGGATTCAAAATTATTATGGTGAGCAGGGCCTAAATTTGATGGCCGTGCAATATTTTATTTGTAAAAGACAATTCAAATTTTATTAAGAGATTTTATATATATTGAAAAAAATATATAATTTTTGAAGTATTAAAAATTTATAATAGCGTTGACTTCAAAATTTAAGCTTTCATAATAAACTTTAAATCTGTCTATTACTTTTTATTTAATTTTGATATATTTTTTAAAAATATTTAATAATTTAAATATATAAATAAATGATTTAACTTTATAAAAAAATTGAATCTTACATTTTATTATTATTAATCTAAAATAACTTTATTTTTTAATTTTCTGATTTATATTTATGTGTATAATTATTTATTATTAAAAATTAATTAAATAAAAAAATAAATTTAAAAATATTTAATACATTTATTTTAATCATCCAAAAATAATGGAATATTAAAAATAAAATAAAATAACTACAAGCCGCTGTCAACAATTAGGACAAAAAGCCACTGTCGTTAGACAGACTTTGAAATTGCGAGAGATTTCGGCTTCTGAGGCTGAGAAATTATATGGGATGAATAATGTTGTTTAGTTCCATAACTCTAACCAGGAAGGTGGCGGATAAGACAAAGGAAACAACATACAATATGAATTCGCCACGTAGATGACGTTGCAAAGCCTCGAAAGAAATTTCTGGAATGTTCTTAGCTCTTTAATCCAAGAACGAAAGGAGAATGATGTCGTTGCCAAATCTAATATTGGATACCCCATAAAAATGGCCATCGTACTTGAAAGGGAAAGTAGATTTTGTTGTGCCGAATAAGGTAAGAATCGGGATTCAAACCTCAGGTATATGTGCTTTTAAAATGAAGATCTAGAACTCTAATATTTGACTTTTTCTAATTAGTGGCCGCCCTAATTCTTCCCAAGCCTTGACCCCTTCGTTTCTATCTTCCTCTGTCACTCCAATTCATCACTGTATAAAAAACGGTTTACAATTACATACTCTCAGCTTTAGCCGCCCAATTAGTAGTCAAAGCTCCACCTGGACCATTTTTTTTTATTTCTTGCCATCAATATACACCTCTAACGCGCCCTTTATTATTCATTGATTGATGTCCTCTTGTTTTATTTTACCCACGGCAAACAGTCCCGGGGGGATGAAGAGAGCGACTGCGAGAGGCCCCACGATAACGAGGTATTCAAGGTTGGTCGGTCGAGACCCGATGATGGAATAATGCCGTGCGTCCACATTTTCAGATAAATTGTATTATGTATTTGAATTGTATTATGTATTGTTTTATGACGTGTAATAGGTATACAATTATTTATTTTTAATAAATTTATGTAAAATATGTGGAGAGATTTTTTTTCAAGGTGTCTATTTTAAATCAATTTATTATATTTAAAATGTTAATATTTTGATAAAAAGATTAGACATTTTGAGAAGGATAATTTTTGGTATATTAGATATAGATTTATTAATTTGAAGTGAGATTTGAGTAAGTGATTTTGTGTACACGGATGAATGATCCCATAATGTAACTATAGAATTCTTCTCAATGTAAAGAAGTTTTAAAGAAAAAATATGAAGTAAATGACATGCTCCACTTTCTATAGATATGTGTCATCTTTAGATTATTGGCATGGAATAACTAATTGAGAGTCTCTCTTCCACCCCTTCTTTGCCCACGTCTCTCTGTTTATTTTATCTTTCTCTATCTAGCTCCCTTCGTATTCTTCATCTTCCTATATCACTTTATTTCTTTCTCTTTCTTTTTTATGTGTGTGTATATACTAACATATATATATTTAAAATAATCTATATGTAATAAGCCAAGAGATATCCTTCTTAAGATATTTATTTTTTAGATTTTTTTTTTAATATAATTCTATTATAATATTATACATATACCTTAACAAATTATCTAATTAGTGTTTAATTATTAAGCTAAAGATATATTATAATAGTATAGGGAGAGAATTCCATGAGGATATATGATGCATATTTGTACACATCAAGATGTCTTCAATAAGCTGAGCAAACATTTGGTTATTACATTGGTAAAATAGAAGGTTGCAAATGATTACTTATAGGTGCTTCTCTATCCTTCAATAAATGAGGACCATTTAAATTTTGAACCAAACAAGATCTAGCACAAGATGCTTTGCCTCCTTCAACATCCATTATAAATCCAAGCAATACAAGTAGCCACATAGAAAGCTTAAGCCATCTATAATAGAAAATATAAAACACAAATCCCATAGTATTCAATAGGAGGTAAAGAATGAATTAAGAAATTCATATAGAACCATAGGCTAGGAAGTAACATAGTGACATTAATCATAACTAACCTAGGCATCATAAGGCCTTGCATCCACATTAAGTTTAATGTAAGTATCCAAAATTATGTTACCAATAATCGAAACCACTTTATGGATCTGTAACTAATGCCTCATGCAAAATGCATGCAAAGTTGAGGTATACATAAATTGTCACAATTCAAATATCGTGTTTCTATCTAGCTTCACCAAATCTTAGTAAGAGATTACAAACCAAAATCTAAGGACTTAAACACAAAAATATAGAATTCTCTTGAACATTAGTTAAATTGATTGCAATTCAAATATTGTGTTACTGTCTAGCTTCGCCAAATCTTATTAAAAGATTATAGAACAAAATCTAGAAAGGAATCCCAGTAAAAGATTACAGACTAGAATTCTCTTGATTTGTTTTGATTAGATTAAAACTAGAAGGGCTAGTACCCATTACAAAATAGCCATAGAGGCAGACTAGGGACTCAAAAGTAGGGACTCACAAGTATTGAGAAAACTAAAAAATTAAATGGAAATTAAAGCTTAAACAGTTCGATCAACAACATAAAAACAAAAAGAACCCACAGAGCAATTACTGCTTCCCTTGGCTCTTTCTCAACTCATCCTAAAAGACCTGAAGGGTGAGGGCAGTATTCTTTATTGTTTCCTTATTGGAGTCAATGATAACCCTTATGTAACTATAGACATGTAAATTGTATCGATTGATCCTATGCACCTGATCCTGATTTTACTAACACCAGTTCATCCTAAATCTTCTCTTTTGCTAATCATTTAATCGAATAATTTGTAATTGATTAAACTTCATCAAATTTCATCTCTTAATTAAATAAATCATTTTATCTAATTAATTCATCATCTCCTATTAATTAAATAAATCATTTTATTTAATTAATCTTGTCATCCCTCTTTTAATTAAATAATTCATTTTATTTAATTAATCTCTAAAGCCATTCGATTAAATTAAATAAATCAATCTTTATTTGATTTAACCTAACATTATCCCTTTTTAATTATATAAATCAAAATCTTTATTTAATTAACTCTAAATCAATTTCTTCTCATTTTGATTTAAATTAATCCTAAAATCTAAGTCAAAATGGTCAAATCAACTAATCTCCTTTTAAATTAATCAAATCTTGATTAATCTTAATCTTAATCACCTAAATCCTCTAGATTTTGCAACTTTCTCATGAAAATCATTTCAATTGATTTATTAAATCTTCAATTACTTTCAAAAAGGCATAAAAAGGGAATATTCTCCAAATTTGAAAAATCCCTCCAAAAGGGTTTGTACATCCAACAAGGCATTTAAACCTCTTACATGTCCTTTTTCCTTGAGCCAAGTGGCATTAACTTCATTTTCTCCTCCCTCCAACATGCCATTTCATCCATTTTGAAATTCCACCTAATTGCATTTAATTGCACAATGACCAAAATGTGCTCCACCTTTGTCCACTCACATGTTGACAAGTGGCACTTGGTCATTGGTTGGTTTTTGATCTCACATTCATCCATTTTTCGTCATTCTCCATCACTCTCATCTATAAATAAGAGGCTCTCATTTGGATTTTGGATCCACAACTTTAGGAAAAGTCATTATCAAGATATTTTGAATTTATTTATCCATTGTTCACCCATTTTCATCGAAATTTCATAGTTTCCTAGCTAGGTTATGTAGGAATTTCACCAAGGAGCATCAAATCTTCACCAATCATCATTAAAGCTTACAAGGGATTAGGAAAGGGCCATTTTCCACATCAAAATGGCATCAATTCCCCCATGGGATTGGGAGTTTGCTTGCATTAAATAGGATTTGATAACTTTTATTTTGTTCTTCATTCTATTTCTTGTTTTGTGCATTTCAAATGAATTCTATGGGGAATGCTGATTTAGCTTGCATAATGGACTAATTGTGTGTTTGTGAAGGTATTAGATGGCCATTCATAGTAACATCCCACTTGTTCCCTAGCTATTTTGATGTGATGCCCTAGCTATTTTGATGTGTTCCCTAGATATTTTGATGTTGTGCACTAGATATTTTGATGTTGTTCCTCAAGAATGGATAAATATATGTCGTTAATTAGCTTGATGAATGGAGATATACAATGTATATATAACTAGATTAAGTAAGTTAATTTGACAGATGTTTCATATTTACATAGATGCAAATGCAAAGATGTAATGAAATATCAGACTAACTACTTGTGTTTGATCTAGTGGTTGTAGGATAGATCACCTTCGAGGAGGGAGGAAAAGTACCATTAGGTACAAGGAGTAATGGAAGAGAAGTCTAGTGCCATTTGAAACCTAACCTATAAGTTTGTGATTGTCATATGAGTAGGATTGGTACCACAAGTTCAGAGTTGTTGGGTAAACTACAATGTTGACCCTAGGTGTTAGGATCACCTAACCTATGTCATTGGTCGTGTAGCATCATTTTGGTATTCTTTTGAATTTAAAATTTAAAATTGAATCTTTAAGGGACCTTGTACTTTGGATTGTCTTTGCTAAAATTTCAATTGGTCCTCAAAAATATTTAATTGCTATTTAATTGATCTAATATAAAGGAATTAACTTATTATCTTTCGATAATTTTAAAACACATATTATACTAAGGGAATGGAGGTAATTATAAATAATGTCTATTAAAAAGGACAATCACCAATTGTTTTATTAATAACATTTAAAAATAAAACATAATCTTTATGCAATTATTGAGGGGTGGGTAATTCATTTTATCAACCCGAATATAATATCAAAGTATATAAAAGCCCTGAATACAATGTTTAATCTCTCGATATTTTTAGGGAATAAATTTTTTAAATCAAATTTTTTTCTTCATGATCATGGGGAAGTAATGGGAATATGGTGGCAGGCATTTCATGTTCGAGAGGGTGATAAGCCAAGCCTTCTATTTATTTTTTGGAGATCTTTTTCAGAAGACACAACCATTTCTTGGAGTACACTCATTCAGGGATGAGGTTCTAAAGAATTTATTTTTCTTTTTAGTTGAAGTTTGAAGGAGGAAGAGACAGGAAATGAGGAAGCTCAAAAGGGTAGAGTAGATGACTGGATAGCAATTAAAGATTTGTAGAGTGGGTCCAAATATATCCTCAAAGTACTTCAATCTTGTAGTCTCCTTGAGTACGCTAAAAGGAAGGAAACAATCCAACACAAGATTATTGTGGGAGCAATGCAAATAGTAAAGAGGGACGCTTACCAAACTAAACATGCATGTTAAAGTCTTGAGGCTTCGTTCCTTGCAAACTTATAAGCTCTTAAGTCTTTTCTTTGCATTAATTCACCATAGCAATAAAAGGTTTGAAAAGATAAAGGAACCCATGTGGGGAGATTTAGCTACACGTCTTCTACTTAAAGTTTGTGGGAGTGTCTCATTTTCTTGTCTTCTGTATGTAAATGTAAAACCAAATTGTTAGGTTGCATGCACCACTTGAGTACATGGAGGAAATATTTAATAAGCAAGTTAGGAGGCAATTACGAAAAGAATGAGTTGCACGTATTTCTCAGGCTTGTAATATTTATTCAAGGATGTCCTGAGATTTCTTATTCATGTAGCTCTTAAAATGAAAATTTGGTTGGCTTGAGAATAGAGATGTTGTATTCCACCTCTAGAATGACTCTCAATTTGATTTCTCTATCTCCTCTAAGCTGTACTAACAAATGGTAGACTTCTAACCAACCTTGAAAATCTTCAAAACATAATTAGTATCTGAGTTGGAGTTTTCTCTTCTAGAAAAAGAAAAGCTATCTTTCTTGGAAGGATTTAAACCCCTTTTGTGTTGAATGTTGATCTTAAACTTCTTGCAACCTCGTCACGGTTATTTCTTGAACCTTTAGATGAGAAACTACAATATATCAAACAAACATAATTCTTTATTGAGTTAATTAAATAATGAGCAACCCAACCCAATCATGTTAGATTATCAAAACCCTCATTATGCAACAGCATAAGAGACCGACATGAAGGTTGAAATTTCATTATATGGCTTCTTACCAAGTAGGGTGATAAACTTGACTTCAGGATTTCATTGTAATGTTGTGCTTATTTTAAAACCTTGGCCTAGGTGATGCTACAACCTGATAGTGTCAATCAGTTTTCTTTGTCCCAGATACACACCCAATTGGAGGTCATACTAGTTAGGAGTTTCCTATAGTGTATGACTGACTAGGGATGATGTAGGGTCAAACGCTAGTCTCAGATGGAATTAGATTTTCCTTCCATTACCTCTTTGCGAAGGGCTAGTTCTTCTAGTAGGAAATGGAACAGGGGACTAGTAAGTCTATGGATGGGTGAAAAAGCACCCTGATGATATTTTTCCTCCTCCTTAGTTCAACAATACTAGTTGGTTAAAGTTCCAGATGGACTAAATGAATTTCAACGAGTACTGTAATCTCAAAACTCTCTGTATCTTATAATAGTTTTTATTTTAGTTATCTTTCATGCATTTCAAATTGAATCAACTTAAAGATCATGTTCTCTCTTCTAAAAAAAAATAGTGTTGCTCTACATGAATTTTTTCATTCTTTTTCAGTTAATGCAAGTTTATATTGAATAAATGTTTTATATATTTTCAGTTAATGCAAGTTTATATTTGAATAAAATTTGTATATATATATTAGTTGTTAGATGTAGTATGTTACGTATGGTATTAGAGCCACTGGGTTTGACACTAAACCTATGGCTCGTCACCACAAGAAAATTTAGGAATAATAAAAATTGAAATGAAGCATTTTGGTTTTGCTAGGATGTGGATTCATACCACTAAACGTAAAAGAGCTCGACATCTAGTTTATTCTCAGCTTCAGAGAGTAACAAGTTTGAAACATGATTATTCATGCTGCACTCCACCCTCTAATAATGAAACTCTGGATGATGCACTTAAATGAATGAAAAGATATTTAGACAACCTTGGATAGCTTCAAGAAAAGAAGCAGTGAAAACAACCATCATGGAATATAGGATACCTAAAACTGAAAACAAATCCGTAACTCCTGTTGTAAACAAAAATGAGTCTGATGACTTGAAGGAACTTCATGTACCTACTTTGGGTTACCGACTAATTCCTTATTCCACATTAGAAGGGTAGGAAGAGCCCATAAATGGAAGTGATAGTAGCTCTTAGATAAGGGCTCTGAGATTTAAATAATGTAAAAAAAAAGATTTTGTGGTGCTAATAAAATATCAATTTTGTTGTGTGTAACTTATAATTAAAATGTATGAAAGTTGATAATGTAATAAAGAGACTAAAAGGATGTTTATTTAAACATGCTAATTAAGTAATGTAAAGATGTCTCATATGCAAGAAGGTGGGGAGGAAATTTGAATCCTAGAGACTTCTATAGCCAAACTAGACAAGATTTTGATCATGATACAAGACACCCAAGCCCGGCTATGATATTTGGAGTAGAGGGAAGATAGACACACAAGAACTTAGAATGAGGAACATGAGTCTCAAGTTGGAGATAGGAATACTGAAACAAATCACACACACCAAACTAACAGTGAAGAACAAACCTTTTCCTAGTCTAGTAAAGATAAAATAGTACATAGTGTCATTTTGAATGACATGAAAAAGGTTAAACCACCCCAGTATGACAAATTTGAGGGTGGTGATGATGTTGAGGCATGGTTAACAAGAATGGAAAAATATTTTGAAATCTAGGATTATACTGAGAATATGAAAGCATTATGAGGGGCTTACTAGCTGATGAGAGAGGTTGTCAGTTTGTGGGAAAATAAGAAGGCTAAATTAGGCTTGAAATTTGCCAATGTGACATGGGAACAATTTGTAGAAATCTTTAGGCAATGATGGCTACCTCAGTTATTCTTTGAAAAAAAGTTGATAAACTTCTAGGAACTGAAACAAGGGGAACTTTTAGTACATGCTTATTAGGAGAAGTTTACCCATTTGCTTAAGTATGTTCCTCAATTTCAAAAAGATGAAAAGTACAAAGTTAGAAAGTTTATTATGGGTCTCTACAACCATATAGGTGGGTCTTTAGATGTATTGGCTCCTACCACTATGAATCAAGCCTATGAGAAGGCTGTAATATAGGAGAAAAAGCTCAAAAAGGATGACTCCATTAGAGATAGGAACAAAAAGAGGAGGAATTGGTCACAAAACTCCCAGTCATTTTTAGAAGAAAGGAGATAACTTCAAGTCCAGGAACAAAAATACAAAAGAGTTTAAAGGAGGCCATCAAGAAAAGCAAGGAGATAGGAGAGGTTTTGATAAATCCAAAAGAAGTAATGAGGAGAATAATAGAGGAACTAAAAAGAGAGGACCCCCAAGGGGATGTTATACATGCGAGGGCGATCATTATGCCAACTAGTGCCCCACAAGAAGTCAAGGTGGACAACAATAGAGGAGCCATTTACATCCATAGCAGGCATCATTTCAGTAGAGAATCCATGCAATGGTGGACAATCAACAAGTAGAGTATTAGTTTACCCCGATAGAGACTCCAGGTATGCTATCTAGAAATTCCATAATTGTACTCATAGACATAGGAGATACAAAAAACATTATTTCTCCTAAACTTTTAAGAAAGTTTCCTGAAAGAGTAGGATTTATGGCTAATTCTTGGACTGTTGAGTATGCCAACCAGACGAGAGCTCAAAAAAAGCAGTGTTTATTTGAAGCCAAGGTTGAACTTCTAGGCCTTACCAAAAAAGTATATTTATATGTAGCACCCCTAGGCACCTATGATGTCATTCTAGGCATGAATTGGTTGGAAAAACACAAAGCCAAGGTTAACTGTTATGAAAAAAAATTGAGTGCAAAGATGACCTAGGAAATAAAGTGTTGGTGCAAGGAACTCATCATGAGATTAAGTTGTGACAACTCTCTATTATACAATTAAAGTGAAGTGAAAGGAAGAGTTGTCAAATCTTTGCAAGAAATGGAGGAAGTTAGAGAAAATAAATAAATTGCTTATCATGATGACCTAATGATGTATGAAACCAGCTATCTTCACAGGGAAAGTGCAACGAGATTTGAGAAACCAAAGGGATCCTCTGAAGAAAAATATCCCTATCTTCGAGATTATCAAGATGTATTTCCTGAAGAGTTACTTGGGTTACCACCAAAGAGGATATTCAATTTCTCCGTTGAGTTAGTACCAAGAGAAACACCAGTGTCGAAATCGCCCTACTGTATGACAATTGTAGAACTTATGGAATTGAAGGCCCAATACAAGAGTTACTGAGCAAAGGTTTGATTAGAACTAGTGTGTTTCCATGGGGGGCACTGGTAATATTTGTTAAGAAAAAGGATAGGACCCTTTGTCTCTGCATATATTATAGAATGCTAAACAAGTTAAGCATCAAGAACAAGAAGCCTCTACCCCGCATTGATGATTTGTTTGATCAAATGCGTGGAGTTGCAATTTTCTCCAAAATAAATCTATGATCAAGGTATCATCAATTAAGGATTAGGGATGAGGATATCCATAAAACAACCTTTAGGAATCATTATGGGCATTACAATTTCACAGTATTACCATTTGGGCTTACCAATGCTCCAACTACATTTATGAATCTAATGAACAGTGTGTTCCATGACTGCTTGGATAATTTTTTTTGGTATTCCTAGATGACATTTTAGTTTACTCTAAGAATGAAGAATAACATTATCAACATTTGCAAATAATTTTACAATGCTTGCATGAAAACAAGTTATATGGGAAGTTATCTAAATGCACCTTCTTTTAGAAATAAGTACAATACTTGGGTCATATCATCTCAGAAAAAGGTATTGTAGTAGATCTAGCTAAAATAAAGGCAATAGAAGAATGGACTACCCCCAAGAATGTGCATGAAGTAAGAAGCTTTATGGGCTTAGCAGGCTACTACAGGAAATTCATAATGAAATTCTCACATATAACATACCCAATTAAATCACTCCAAAGGAAGGGGAAAAGTTTTGTATGGACAAAAAAGTGTCAGAAAGCATTTGAGATCCTTAAGGAGAAGCTGATCACAACACCAATATTAAAAGTACCAGACATCGGGGGGAAATTTTTGGTAGTAATTGATGCATCAGGGGAAGGACTAGGTGGGGTACTAGTGCAAAATGGATAGGTAATAGCTTATGAATCTTGAAAACTCAAAAGTTATGAATAGAACTATGCATGCCATGATTTGGAGCTTGTTGTTATAGTTCATGTTTTACAAATGTGGCATCACTACCTACCGGGAAAACCATTTGAGCTTCGATCATATCATCAAGGGTTGAAATACATATTTAACCAGCCTAATCTCAATGCAAGGCAAAGGTGATGGTTAGAATTAATCTCAGACTATGATTTTGAGATTAACTACATTAAAGGGAAAGAAAATTGAGTAGCAGATGCTTTGAGTTGCCGACGACATGTTAATGCGGTGACTTTAGATTTTAGAAACCTTGTGCTACATTAGCTACATGATGATAGATATTACCAGTAGGTAAAGGAAGCTCTACAACTCAATCCTCAAGATCCAAGGTATGAGGGATTCAAAATAGAAAATGATGGGTTACTAAGGTACCAAGGTAGAATGTATATACCCGAAAGCATTGAAATTAGAAATTTTATTTGGAAAGAAGTACACTCTACACCATATTCTAGACATCTTGGAATGGAATGAAAAAGGATGTTGTAAGATTTGTGGCAAGTTGTTTAGAGTGCTAGAGAGTTAAGGCTGAACATCAACACCCCGCATGATTTCTGAAACCCAACACAATACCTCATTGGAAATGGTAGATAATCAGTACGAACTTCATCCAAGGATTGCCTATGTCTAAAAATAAACAAATGATGCACCCATTATTGCCTATAAATTTTTGCAAGAAGTATTTCAGTTACTGATTACTGGGAAATTAATGTCAATGGGATGCAGGTGCAAATCGATTTTTGGAGAAAGCTGTTTACGACCCTGATTTTGATGGACATTGGTTCTACTTACCGTCAGAACAATTAGGTCAAAACAAAGGATCAATGACTACTAGATGGAAGGTTATGCAGATGTATTACATGGATCAACAATGCAAAGATGGGAGGACTATAGTTGAGTTTAGGTATAACCATATCCTATTAGTCATCTGATAAAAAGTAACGTTTGGGCTATGCAAAAGAAGGTCTTGGGACTCCTATTAGCATTTGGGATAAGCTGAAGATGGGATATACTCGGTCCAAAATGCTCTCAGAATGGAAGGCAAATTAAAGTTGAAAGGTTAACAGAAGCTAAAGTTGATAGAAAGTTATGTACATGGCGAACTCTAAGACAATTTGAGTAGGGAGATGATGGGATTTGACTGACAGGTCTGTCTCTTTAGTTGTCAATTTATTAATATATGACCGGTGAATGTTTAAGAAATAGCAATACTGACAGAGACATCTTTGACTAATCTATCTCAGTTTTCTAAATGTTGGAACCATTTGAAATGCAACTCCTAAACTAGAGCCACTAAATAAAAGAGTCATTTTATAGAGAGCTTGAGAATAGCAAATGAAAACAAGAGGTGCCAAGTTCAAAACTGTGATTAAACTACGTGACATGGAATAATTAGACTAAGAGTGTATAGGTGTTGAGAAGAAACATGAAATGAAACATCAACTATAGCGGATAAAAACCAACAGCTAATGAAACAACTTCAACAACAGAACTAACTGAAGTAGAGAATAGGTGCTCTTGGACATGAGACTTAAAGATTACAGACTCAATGACAACCTATAGGATTAATCTTAATAGAACTATACACATGAAAATAATCTTCACTCCCAATTATCATTTACAAAATGAAGGTAACATAATTAAAAGTAGAATACTTATCTAACTAATCTACAATCCCTCGAGTGGCCAGCTCTCAAGTACTCATATGCTTAGCTCAGATCACATATACTGGTAACTCCAAAATTACTCCATTCAAAATAATTCCATTCACAATACTCAATGACTCCCAAGGTGATGGGAAAAACTCATTATATTTATATTGACAAAAATAACTCAGAAAACATAGCGACAACATAATGATATCTCTTTGTATATCATTGCTTCTGACAATTTAATATTTATATAAGAATAGCTAACAAAATCCTATATTTTGGTTCGTAAATATTACCACTAACAAAGTCTTCAATGAATTTTAACAGATTAATGGACTTTAAATTCCATGGCATAAACATTAAAGGGCTCGAAATGAGCTATAAAGTCTTCAAACTAAAAATAACAAAAAACTACAAAAACTCGGTCCATCATGCATTCTCCTAAAGTTTTAGTTCCCATTCTTCTAGCACTTTTCTTCAATTGTGTTGAGGTCTACATTGAATCCCTTTGGCTAACATGAAAATCTATTGTGTTAATAAACCTGCACAATACTTAAAAACTAAACCATTAAGTTATCATGGGTTAGCTTATTTCAATTAATTCAAGAAATAAAGATTGTACACCTTTTTCACAAAAAGAAAGAAATTACTTATCCTAAAGACAATTAATTGGAAAGGTAAAGATGGATGGAAGATGTGAGGTAAGGTATTTAGTTCATTATATTGATGAGGTTATTTTTACCTCATCATTTCCTCCCCTTCCTAAGCTCGAGTAGGTCCTCTTGCTCTTTGTTATGCTCCTTGTCCTTCATTTCCCGTATTTTTGTTCAAATCCTCATATTTTGCATTGAGATCATAAAAATCACCTACCTCTATATCCAGATCCTCAAGTTCCTTTAGAAATCCCTTATGAAGAGTAACTTACCCACAGCTCTCAAAGGCTATCATCTCGTGTATTGATATCCTAGGAGGTAGAAAATGAGGGTCTGCCTCCTTTCCAATCTGAATAGTCTTCAATTTCTCAAGGATATTGGTCAGGAAAAGCTATTCTCTTCTCAGAATAATCTAATGTGGAGGTGAAATTACCTCTCTTCCTTCAGATAAAACAGGAAGATATCTATCTTCCATGCATGCAGAACTCTCCCTATCAGCACTTGAGGTAAGCAGCAGACTATGGACGGTCCCCAGCCATTCAAAATACCACCTAATGAGTTTAGACCTTAATTGGCAAGAACAACCATTATACCTGATATCACACAATACATTACCTATCCAGCTTTGGTATGATCAGAATGATTGCTGCAATCGAAGGTTATTGTTGTATTTACTTTGTACAGTCTCTTTAAGTTTAATGTCCAAAAACTGTACCTTGAAATAGAAAGGTTTCCTATGGGGATATCTCATTTGTAATCCAATGGTTTTCTTTGCATGTGAATACTCCTTTGACTAATCCTGCCATTGGATTTGATTATGCATGGTGGACAAGAATGATCTCAAATGAACTTCACCCACAAAGAAATTGACATAAAAATTTGTATACTTTTTTAAAGAGAAAATTATGGACAAATAATTCACATAATAAATCCTGATGATTAGGAGTTGACTCTACAAATATCTTCACATATTATTTATCATCGGGATCATGTGGCTGGTTATTGTAAATTCTAAGTAAATTTCATCTCAGGAGTTTTTCATTGAGGAACATAGAATACAACCTAGATGGTCTTCTACAAGCCAACAATAACTCACCTATTTGACAAGCATCCTGTTTAGCTCTATGCACTTTGTCAAATGATTCTTTCAACAACACCAACTCCTTTTTTAGCCTATCATTTTCAAATTTTGCATCTCCCAGGAAGTAGCATCTTTCCATCCATTTCATCAATAATGGATGGATACGTACCTAGAACCATTCTAATACAGTTGGTTCAATTTGTGTTCCCTTAGATTCCATTATTGGATTGGTGTTACTTTCCTACAAGTCCTGCTCTAAATCCACAATTCTACTCACAAAAGCATTAAGTTCAATTCTATGCTTGTTCCTTTCTTCTTCAAAAGCATTAAACATTTGCATAAAATTACTTTTCAAACCTTGGGTGTGCTTGTCTTTCTCAGACAAATCAACCATATGTTGCTTGCTTTCCTGTTTCCATTACATTGTATTTGATATTGTAATTGCTCAATAACCCTAACTTTTTGTTCCATTTTCATTTTCAAATTTGTAATTTCTTGATCAATTTTACCTATGATTGTAGCATGTGCTTCTATTTTCTCTTGTTTTTGAGTGATCTGTTCTTCATTTCCTTGTAATCAGGATTTTAACTCAGCAATTTTTGCTTTCAATTTTTCTAATTCTTCTCCTCTTTGATCAGATTCTTCATCCCCTACATTAACAAAAAAATGGATTGGGGATTTTCATATCAACATGAAGTACATTTTCCTCAGTACTAGGTACATTTCCAACATCAAATGAACTTGTCTCAACAATTCTATCAATAAAAGGGGACAATCGTCCCACAGGATCATCTTCAATATCCATCAAATGTGGCGATTGTACCCTTCCCTCTTCCTGTTCTATTGGAGATGGCATTCTCTCCTCCTCAACCCTAGGAGATTGATCATCTTGTTTCTCTATTTCACTTATTTCCTCATCACCAGGTTGATTTTTAGTTTCCAATGTTTTTTCCCAAGTCCAAGGCTTTTTCTTTTTAGAGGTACTTCCTGTATCATGGGCTGCAGTTCTAATGGACCTAGCAGATGACCTCTTGCTTCTCCATAGAGGAGGGGTTGTTTGGAAAGTGAATTTAGTTCACCTCTTCCTCTTACTTGAGGATGATCTTCTTCTCGATAATGCACAATTTCTACATCCCTTGACTGTCCTAGGGTTTCTAACACATCAGGAAAATTTTATGGTGCTTCGCTGCTAGGAGTTGTGGGGTTTCTAACACATCAGGAAAAGTGTTTGGCACTTTGCTACTAGGAGCCATGTTTGCTGAGATTTAGGAGCACCTAAGGATTTAGACCTGAGGGTTCTTCTAAAGATTGGTCTACTTGTTTGGATGACTTGCCCTCCTTAAGAGGTCTTTTAGACTCCATTTTTTCAAATTTTCATAGAAATTTATGTCATTTCTTTTCTAGCTATTTATGAAAATGGTACTTGCATATCAATTATACAAGGCCATGGTATTTGAGTGGCTTTGACCCAAATTTATACTTTTCTATCATGGTGGTAACCGAATCACATCAAAATGTTGGTAAATTAACCCTAAGAGAAGGGTCTTAGGCACCATGGCACAATTGAATAAGCAAACAAAAAGGGGGTCCTACTACCGTGGCTACTTGTCCTTCATAGGTAAAGTATTTAATTATCTGAGCTACTATAGTCCTCCAGGGTTCTGGGATATAGACATTCTGTGAAAGCCTTTTTTCTGCCCCTTAGTACTTATAGTGATTATAGGTTGAGGCTTCCCTTCCCTATGAAACATTTCTACCATTCTTTGATAGGTAATGTTGGTAGTTTCAATCAAGTTAATGCCTCTATTCTCAAGACCATAGATACGAGAAATAATTTTTGGACTTACCCAAAAACACTTGCCACACACTATGGTTTGTTTGTCTACAAAGTTTTCTATGAATTCTTTTACCAATTGCTTGGTATATCCCTCAAACTTTTTCATAAATTCAAGCCACCCAACTTTTTGAAATACACCTGAAATGTTACTCAATGCTATCAATTTATCCGTTAAGGTTGGTTCATACTTATTCTTAGCTCCTCCCATTCTATCTTCCCTTATTGCTCTGCTAAATTCTATGGAAATTGTATAATGCTCAACTTGTTTTAATCAACTAAATTGTAGATGAAAATGGATGCAATTTCGATATAACCAATGGAAGATGAATTAACTTCCTTACTTGATCTTTATTGTATAATCATGATGGTTTTGCATGGGAAAATGAGTAACTATTACCATACTTCAAGCAATCATGCAATGACACAATTTTCAAAATTGAGAGAGGGAATGGTTTGTGCCAATTAATTAATCTCTATTCAAAATAATTACTAACTTTAAGCAAAGAAATCCATACACACCTTACGTCTTGTTATTAAATTGAACATCACTCACCTTTTCTTGACATAATAGAATAGTTGCATGATTTGGTGAGGGTGATGGTGGATGATTATGACATGGATGGGATGATTAATTAATGGAAGAGATTATTATGAAAAAAAGGGTTGTCATAATAATTCTCATTTATTATGGAAGGATTTGATATGATATGGAGAAATGATAATTAAGGCATGGATTTCAAGGTGTTAACAAAATTTGAATGATGGGCATGTGTAGAACTTTGTAAACATCAAAGTGTTGAAAAAGGAAAGAATTTACAAAAATCTGGGGCATCGCCGGAAGATGCGGCCGAGGTGAAAGTTGAAAAATTTATGGAGCATCGCTGAGAGATGTCATCGAAACACAACAACAGGATCAAAGTTTCTAGAGCATCATCGAAAGATGCAGGTGGAGCAACAACCAAAAATTTCTGAAGCATCATCAAAAGATGCAACCGAAGCAACAACCAAAATTTTTTAGAGGATCGTTGAAAGACACAGCCACAGTAGCAATCAAAAAAATTTAGAGCATCATTGAAAGATGTAGCCAGAGCATTAACCAAAAATTTCTGAAGCATCACCGAAAGATGTAACCAGAGTAGCAACAAAAGTTGGAGACATTAGAAATTTTCATAAGGAAGGAAATAACCAGATGGAGCACATCATTGAAGACAACTAAGATAGTAAGAATGTTACTGAAGCATCATTGAAGATGCAATGAGGGAAAAGGAAGAAAAAGAATGTAAGAATTTAGACTTTCCAGGGCATCATTGGTGGTAATCAAAATGGGAACAAAGAGGAATGAGACAAGTTATTTGGATTCTTAGACATAGCAACAACTAAAACCAACAAGTTGGCAGGACTACAACAGGCAGAACCAACAGTTCATTTTACAACATATACTAGGAATTTTGTGTCTTGCCTGAAAAATAAAGAGTCACAAAATAAATAATTTATCCAAGTCCAAATGTAGAAAATTTGAGAAAAGAATGCTGCAAATGAAATGAATTAATACACATAGTTACCTTTCATTTTATTTTTTATTTTTCAAATCAACAGCAAATGAAAACTATATGTGTCAGAAGTAGAGTCAATGCATTTGAATATCATTTCTACCATTTTTATGGTTCATTTTTATTAATAGGTTTACATGGTAGTTCATGAAATCGTTCCATTCACTAGGAGTTTAGGTATCACCATTGGCAAGATTATTCAAACCCAGACCATTTTCAAATTCTCAAAATTTTATATGGATGGAGTTATTGTTCTGAGTTTTTCCAGGTGATCCTTGTATCTGAAATAAAAAATAGTGTCCAATCCCCATTATGGAATTCTCTCTACTTGATATGCTTTTCATACCATACCTTTTGTTGTTGCACAAACTCAGTTTTATGGATGACATCCAAACGAAGTTCATCCGATTCACTAAGCTATAAAACTCTCTCTACCTAGGCTCGTTTAAGATCTATACCTAACTCCATGGCTATCTTGAGAGTTTGGAGTTAAAATTCAATGGGAAAGAGAGGTTTCTTTCCAAAAAATAATTCATATGGACTATACCTGGTAGTTGATTTCCATGTGGTGTTATAAGACCAAACAACTTCAGGTAGTTTCCAAGCCCAGTCTTTCCTTCTTGATGAAACTATTTTTGTTAAGATGTTTTCTAATTCCTTATTAGTGACTTCGACCTGCCCATTCGCCTGAGGGTGGTAGGGTTAGGACTTCTTATGGCTCACATGGAAATGATTGGTGAAGGCTAATAGAACTTTAGACATAAACTAGGGGCCCTGATCTATGACAATTGTCCTAGGAGCTCCAAATCTGAGGAAATTTTTCTTGCAAAGGAAATAACCTACTTATTCCTCCCTAGCAACTCGTAGAGCTTGGATTTCTACCCACTTAGTCAGATAGTCGGTATAGACTAGAATGTACCCTTTTCCTTATGAAGGAGGGTCTATAGGATCGATAAAATCCAATACCAATTTTTCAAATGGTTCAAGGACTACTTGAGGTTGCAAGGGAATTTCATTAGATGCAGTTGGTCTTCCTACCCTTTGGCATTCATCACATCTATGAACATATTTCTTGATATCCTTATGCATAGAAGGTTAGTATATCCCACCCCCAAAATATTGTGGGTCGTCCTTTAGGAAGAATAATGCCTTCCAGAAAGATCATCATGGCAAGCTCTAAGGATACTATAGGTCTCATATGCTCTAACACAACATCATAGAACCATATCAGACTCACATCAAAATAGGATCACATTAAAACATTGAAGGGGGAACTTTCTCTAACAAGGCGTTTCTTCTGTTTTGATGTAAAATTAGGTGGTACTTCTAAGGTGGCTAGGTAGTTGGAAATATCGGCAAACCAAGGGGTTTTAGTAGAGATAACAAACAAATTTTCATTTGGGAACTCATCCTATACCAGAGCACAATCACCATCATCATGTTTAATTCGGGATAAGAAATCTACAACTACATTGAACTTCCCTAGTTTGTCAATAATTGTTACGTTGAATTCCTGGAGAAGGAGCAACCACTTGATTATCCTCCCATTTACTATAGGTTTGTTCATAAGATATTTTATAGCATAGTTGTCTGTATACAATGTGACTTTGTATCCTGTGATGTAGTGTCAAAATTTCTTAATTTCATGTACTAAAACTAAAAATTATTTCTCCATTGTGGTATAATTCCTTTATATTGGAGTCAAGTTTTTCGTAATGAAATATATGGCATACATTCCCCCATTCTCATCTTCTTGTAACAATACCACTCCAATGGCATCATCGGATGCATTAGCATAAATATGGAACAAAATGTTCTAATTAGGTCCATGAAGGATAGGACAAGAGATGAGTTTCTCTTTGATGATTTCAAATGATGATTGACACTCAGGAGTCCAAATGAACTCTACATTTTCTCGAGAAGGGAAAACATAGGGTCTGCAATCTTGCTGAATTTTTCTATGAAACTTTGATAGTATCCAACATGCCCTAAGAAACTTCTAACATCAGTCTAGGTTTTTGAGGTCTCAAGTTGTTGCATTACTTTGATTTTCTTAGGATCAACCTTAATCCCTTCAGCTAAAATATGGTGTCCCAACACTATTCCTTAGTATACCATTATTAGATACTTCTCGTGGCTTAGGGACAAACAATGATCCTCACAGTGCTTCAACACTTTGTCTAGATTTTGGAGGGCTTC
>VDFB02350806.1:0-86246 GCA_007258455.2 Sequoia sempervirens | reverse complement strand
ACGGAGTGAGAGGCAGGTAGTCGAGGCAGAGGCATAGTCACTTCACAGAGAGAGAGATACCGTAACAGCGCAGGCATCTAGCTTGCGACGAGAGTGAGATTCGGCTGAGTTGAGATTGCAGGCCCTACAGAGGGACAAAGATGCAGCGGTGGCGCGGGGACAGGCTGCACAGAGGGAGAGGTATGCTGCAGAGTCGCGGATGCAGACATTACATGGTGAGAGGGATGCAGCACGGGCTCAATTAGAGAGGGTACTGGTTGAGGGGGGAGGGTCAAGGACAGATGTGCAGGAGTTGCACACGCAGTTACAGGCGATGCAGGCAGAGAGGGATAGAGGCTCAGAGCAGATACAACAGTTGATACTAGCTCAGGAGGCCAAGGCATAGGAGCGACGGGCTATCAATGTAGATCAAGATTGGTATAGGCATGAGTGGAATGTCGCGAGACTAATAGCCGGGCAGAGGGATGAGTTTATGCAGCAGGCTAGCTATTGGAGAGGGGTATATGAGCAGGTTGTTCCAGATCCAGTGCAGTGCACTGCACACTACATCAGCCAGGCTCCACAGCCACCAGGGCCATCCCAGTCTCTAGGGACACGCACTAATGGATTCAGCGATTACCGGCGGACTCCGTCTCCATATGGCGGTTACTAGGGGACACCCACCCGTGAGTACCAGGGGACCCCAGCACACAGAGGGTCAGCACCCGATTCTCTACAGAGGTCAGATGTGGGCAGCTCATAGTAGAGCAGTCAGATGCAGAACATTGGTTATTTTTGACAAATATAGGATGGATGGTTTGTGCATGTCGTCAGAGGACAGAGGTGATCCACATATCTAGATTTTGTATCTTATTAGGCGATATATGATGGAGATATATTGTATTATGACATGATGTTTATTATTTTGATTATGCAATGGCCTTTATTGACATTATGTATGATGTTTCCTTTATGTGGCTATATGAGATGATTCATGATGTGGTTTCATAGACATATATATATACATGTTTATATGGATGATTTATGCTTTATGATTTATGTTTTTATGGATGGATGATTTATGATCGATGTAAACATTGCTATGATTCATGATGTATGGATGCATATGTGGATGGATGAATTACGGATGTTTATATGATTTATGATGCATGATTTATGGATGCACGTGTTTATATGATTTATGATGTATGATTTATGGATGCATATGTTTATATGATTTATGATGCATGATTTATGGATGCACATGTTTATATGATTTATGATGTATGATTTATGGATGCACATGTTTATATGATTTATGATGTATGATGTGTGGATGCAAAAAGGTAAATGCTTATAGTGCACCTAAATGTCAATAAAGATCGTTATGAGGATGCAGGTAGGCGATAGGCGGATGGAAGATTGCATTTTCCAAAAACAACCATTAATATCCTAAGAGGAAGAGGACCGACGAGAGGAACAAAGAACGAGAGTACTTGCACAACTGAAATCATAAGCGGTGGTTATGATGGAAATGAAGGGTGCATGCAAAGTGGTGGAAATGCAGTGAAAATGAGATTTTGCCATCCTTGGAGCATTGATTTTACTATAGTGTATGGTACCAAGCACCTTGATATAGAAGACCAAGGTGAGCAAGTACTCTACGCATGAAACAAACACAGCAAACAATAAGGTTATCCCAACACCCCAAGGTTGTGATGACCGCGGTCAGGCCGAGTGTTGTAATAACCACAAACACACAAAGTTGTCCCAGCGTAACACAAGACCTTGGAGATCTCGGTGGGTCTTACGAGGGACAACCAAAAATATAGCAACCAAAACAAAAAAATAAGGTATGCCCCCATTTTGATAGGTCAAAGCACGCCTTGGTATGGTGGACCAAGGCAACCCTGACAAGTGATAGGAAGGAACCCAAAATGATAAACAAAATCTGAAAGCATCAAAAGATCAAAATCAAGACAAGAGGTCCTTTGCTATAGGATCACGGTGATGGATGTGATTGATGAGGCCTGCTAGGAAGGATTCATCCTGTTGAGACCAAAGATGGATGCGAAATAAGATGACCCAGTGGGCGTGGGATATTATTGAGGGACAAGATCTTGTAACACAAGGGAATTTCATTTGTTAAGAACCGATTAGATATGGGCATAACTTGATAACGATACACAAAAGACCGACATAACCTACAGACTTAGGGGGCTCGGGGGCCGATCATAGATTAGCCTTGCCTACGTGAAAGTGCAAGCCCTCGTAGTTCCAGAAAAGACCATGGATAAAGCAAAAAGAAGACCAATGGTAACCGATGGTGATGGACAAATGCCCGGGGGTGAATCAAATGATCAACCTTGCCTACGTGACAACATAGGGGCAACGTAGTTTGACTAACAGACTCGACAAGATGGGACCTAGGTGAAGACAGACATGATGGATGATTCTATCTAAGGACACGAGCATGAATGACAGAAGCTCAGAGTGGGATACTGAAAAGCTTAGGAATGGGGGATAGGCTAGATGGATCGTCCAATGCTCAATCAATATTTACCAAGCAGCCTGGGATGAGATGGGTGAGGGCGATAGTGCAGAAGTCGGCATAAAATAACTAGGATGTCAGGTAAATAATGATTAAGCCCTCTATGGATGACGCCTGTTGCCAGGTTTTCACCATCCATACTTATCCAAGGCGCCACCAAGAGGTGGTTTTCACCATAGGACGGATTTATTTCTCTTGACTATTTTTGGATTTTTGACTTTTTTGATTTTTGATTTTTTTGATTTTTGACCAGATGGGGTAACCGAGCAGATTTAGGCATAGAACTTTTTCAGATGCATGATGTTGATGGGCTCGTCAAGGGGTTCTCCTTCGAGAATAGTCAACCTGTATGCCCCATATCCGTATTTAGCAGCTATGATATAGGGCCCCAACCAATTTGCCTCAAATTTTCCTTTCTTGTCTCGGTCTTGCTGAGTACGCTGGTTCTCCTTAAGGACAAGATTGCCCACCTAGAATTGGTGAGGGCAAACCTTCTTGTTGTAACTACGCTTGAGGTGATTCTGGTATGCTTGCAGATGGTCGTAGGCCTTTATTCTTCATTCATCTAGTAACTCTAGCTGTGCAAGCCGCGCAACACGAGCATCCTCTTCGCTGATAAGGTTCTTAAGAGAGATTCTCAATGATGGAAGTTCAACCTTGATTGGCAAGACAGCTTCAGCACCAAACACCAAAGAGTAGGGGGTGGCGCCTGTTGGGGTGTGGATGGATGTGCGATATGCCCAGAGGGCAAGATGAATATGGAGGTGCCAATCTCATCCAGTGTTATTGACAACCTTTTTGAGAATACGGATGAGGGTCTTGTTGGTCGCTTCCACCTGACCATTACCCTGGGGGTAATACGACGTTGACCAATGGTGTTGAATATGGAAGGTATCGCATAGGTGTTTCATGGCTTGGTTCTTGAATGGTTTTCCATTGTCGGAAATGATGGTAGATGGGATACCATATCTACAGAGAATATGGTAAATTATGAATTTGGAGATCTAAATGTCGGTGATTTCTGAGAGGGGCATTGCCTCTACCCACTTGGTGAAATACTCAGTGGCGGTGATTATGAATGTATGGCCGTCAGATGATGGTGGGTGAATCTTGCCAATTAAGTCAAAACCCCATTAAGAAAAGGGCCATGGTGCCAGGAGAGGCTGAAGATCTTGTGCTGGGGCATGGATTAAATCTGCATGTTGCTGGCATGGAAGACACTTCTTTAAAAACTCGTAAGCATCGTGTTCCAGTGTAGGCCAATAATACCCAGCTCGTAAGATCCTTTTGGCGAGGGCCATACCATTTGAATGTGCTCCACAAACACCGCCATGTACCTCCATTAATGTAGTATGGCCTTCAGTCTCATTCAGACATCTGAGGAGGATTCCATCATACCCGCGACGATAAAGCGTACCACCGACGATAACGTATCGGGAAGAGCGATGAACGAAGGATTTGTGTTGGTTACGGGTAAGGTTTGGGGGTATAATATTATCACGAAGGTAGGTATAGATGTCTTGGTACCATGGGGAGGTGGGACCCACAATTTCGCACACCATGTCGGTCTTAGGGATATCATATGCTGGGATTAAAAGTTGTTCTACAAGAAACTCACTCTGTTCGGTCCTTGGGCATGTCCAGGAGGGAGCCAATAGTGGCCATCGCATCAGCTGCTTTGTTTCGTATCTTGGAAATCTGTTCAAATTGTATAGAGGTGAAATATTTCTTGAAATCATCCACCATGCGCTTGTAGGGTAACAACTTATCATCCTTGGTCAGGAACTCATCATTAACTTGCCTAATGACTAGCAGGGAATCACCAAAGACTTTCAACTGAGTTATGTGCCACTGTTTTGCAAGTTTGAGGCCAGTGAGGAGAGCTTCGTATTCTGCCATATTGTTGGTACATGGGAATGTGATCCTGAATGACTTGGGAATGTAGTCAACCTAAGGGGTAACTAATAAAATTCCTGCCCCTGATCCATTATGTGTATATGATCCATCAAAATACAGTGTCCACGTGGGGGTTTCCTCAACTGAGAAGACTTCCTCATCAGGGAATTTCGTGATCAATGGGTGAGTGTCAACTAGAGGAGCTTCCGCTAACTGGTCTGCAATTATCTACCCTTTGATAGCCTTGCGGTCCACATATTCTATATCAAATTCACTGAGGAGCATGACCCACTTAGCCATGCGGCCCGTCAGAGTGGTTCTAGATAACAGGTACTTCAATGGATCAATCTTGGCGATTAATTTTACTGGGTGGCTAAGCATGTAATATCAAAGTTTCTGTGTGCTGAAGACGAGTGCAAGACAGGCTTTTTCCATGGGCGAGTAGTTTAGCTCGTAGCCAACCAATGTCCGACTGATGTAGTAGATTGCCCTTTCTTTCGACGACTCATCATGTTGTGCCAACAATGCCCCCAGTGCGAATGAAGTGGCGAAGATGTAGAGCAAGAGGGGTTTGTCGGGAATAGGTGGCATCAATATTGGTGGATGGGATAAATATTCCTTAATTTTATCGAACCCCATCTGACACTGTTGGTTCCATCGGAAGGCTGAATCTATTTTCAGAAGATGAGTGAATGGCTGACACTTGTCTGCCAGCTGGGCTATGAACCGACGGATGGACTGCATTTTTCCCTGAAGGCTTCTTAACTGTTTGAGATTGCGTGGAGGTGGCATGTTCAGGATAGCTTTTATTTTAGCGGGATCAACCTCAATTCCCTTGCGAGAGACTATGAAACCCAGCAACTTTCCAGAAGTGACCCCAAAGACACACTTTTTTGGATTTAGTCGCAACTTGTAGTGCTCTAACCGCTCAAATATCTTTTTCAGGATGGTAGGATGTTCTACTCGTATTTTGGATTTTCCTAATAGGTCGTCGACATAGTCCTCCATGATGATGTGTATGAGGTCATGGAAGATGACTGTCATTTCCCTTTGATATGTCACCCCTGCATTTTTGAGACCGAAGGGCATAACATTGTAGTAGAAAGTGCCCCAAGGAGTTGTGAAGGCAATTTTGTGTTGGTCCTCAGGTGCGATTCGGATCTGGTTATACCCGGAGAAGCCATCCATAAGGGACAACATCTCATGTCCTGCTGTTAGGTCGAGACCAACATGTCAATATTGGGCAGGAGGAAGTCATCTTTTGGGCAGGCTTTGTTGAGATCCCTAAAGTTCGTGCAGACCTGAATGCCACCATTTGGTTTAGCGACCGGCACTATGTTGGAGATCCACTCGGAGTAGTCAATTGGTCGGATAAATCCTACCTCCAGTAACTTCTCCAATTCCTTCTTGACCAACAACGCGACTTGCGGATGCATCTTGCAGATTTTTTGCTTGACAGGCTTAGCGTCTGGGCGGATGTCTAGGTGATGAACCACTAAATCAGGATCTAAGCCTGGCATGTTGGAGTATGACCAAGCAAAGTTAACAATTCCTTCTTGAAGTAGTTGTACGATGACCGGGTACTCTTGCTCCGAGAGTGACTTGGCTACATAGGTGACTTTAGGACTTTCAGCAGTTCCCAGATTGACTTCTTGAGTCTCTTCAATCAGAATAGGTGATCGGGCAGATAACTGTGTTCCCATAAGGGGAAGATGAATATCTCCATCCTCTAGCACCTCTTCGAGGTTTTCGCCTTCAGATGCGTCCTTTATTTTTACTTTTTCCAGGTCAGGAAGTTCCTCAGGGAGGTTTTCACTAGATGACCGCTTTTTATTTTTCTTATTCTCATTTTTGCGACTGGAGTGTTCATCCTCCCCCAATCCCATGAGGTTGACATATGTATCCACAGACATACTGACAGGTGTGCTAGTTTGTAGGTCCCAATCAATGAGCTCAGGATGGAAAAGGGATAGGTTAATAGTGCAGACGGATAGGCATTCGAACATGGAAGATAGGTCGGCGTGATCGACGTCATCGTATGCACGTATGATGGATTCTTCCTCGGGTATGTCTTCCAATAAGCCGTTGTCCACAACTACACTATTGGAAGCATTAGACGATGTTTCGGGGCCTTTCTGCTTTCTGTCATACCCAATGCCCACATGTTTTGGTAGCGGGGATGTATCAATGGGTTGTAACCATCCTTGTTCTTGCTTTCCTAGGCCTCTGCCTTGATATTTATTCTTTTCCATGAACTTTGTCGGCCAGGGGTACTTTTCTTGGAAGTATTCCTTGAGAGGAGTTTCCGGCTGAGGCTCTTCTCGGTAAACCCATTGGCTTATGTCTTCTTCTGGCGCATCTGTCTTGATACTTGGGGATACGAAGGTGGTGGTAGGGATATTTTTTCCATGGAAGGTGACAGTCTTGTCCTCCTTTGGGGTAGCATGGGAAGGTTGACCATACTCGTGTGGCGACGGTGGCATGGTCGCTATATTAAGAGCAGTATGCATTTCATACTCGCCACACCCTTTGTCAATGATTTAGACTTTTGTGACTGTAGGATCAGTAGAGGATGGAGTGGTTATTACGGTGGATGGTGGATTAATGGATGATGACTGAGATGCCCCCATTTCAACCCCAGGACAATAATGTAAATGGGGGAATGATGCCTCTAGAGCGCGGCAATATTCGAATGGTTGGGGGTCGGCATAGATGGTGACCTCTTGTCCGTTGACTGGGAATTTGAGGCACTGATGCTAGGTGGAGGGCACGGCTTGCATAGCATGGAGCCATGGATGGCCGAGGAGTAGATTATATGGCAAGTCTAGATCAAGGACATGGCAGGTAATGTACTGAACCACCGGCCCTAATTGGACTGGAAGATTGATGATCCCTTCTGAATTCCTATCTGCATTATCATAAGCCTTGATTGTAATGATCTAGTTGCTTAAGTCTGCTTGGGTATACCCCACCTGTTTTATGAATTTTAGGGTGCACAAGTTGAGGACAGAGCCATTATCTATCAAGACTCTTTTTATTTTATGCCGGGCAACCACGACTTCGATATGTAAGGGGCGATTGTGATTGGCGTCAATGTTGGGCATATCATTTTTGGCTGAAATGTAGTTGGTGGGATGAAGCCAGGTGTCCTACCAAGGCTTGGAACTATGTAGGATCCATATTATTAGGCACACGGGTTTCCTATAGAGCTTTGTTGAGGATTTCTTGATACACGGGGGAAGACTTGAGTAAATCCAAGATGGAAATATGTGCAGGGGTCTTTCCTAAGTGATCAAGGATATTGTACTAGGAAGCTACAGGAGTCGGTTGGGCAGGTGTAGAGGCTGTAGGAACGGTGATGTGGGCCCGTTGTGTGGTTACAGCACATTGAGGGTATTTAGCTTTGACATGTATCATGGATACACGAGGTTCTACCTGCTCAATGTAATGAATAATACCCTCGTAATTGAGGGGTACATTCTTATAGCTCACGTTATTTGTGTTGTTATTTTGGGGATTACTATTGGAGGTGCTCGGGCCTTGATTATGGTTTGGGAAGTCATTTTGATAGATCTGCAATTGAGCATTGGATGATAGAGCTTGACTGGGGTCGACCTTGATATCACCTCGATCTATGAGATCCTGGACATATTTTTTTAAACCCTGACACTTATTCAAAGAGTGTCCTTTGATTTTTTGGAACTCACAATATTCATTTTCCCTAAACCATGCGGGCTTAGGTTTGGATTCATCGAGTGGCTTGGTGACAAGGTAGGTGATCGGATACCTAATCTGCAATAGTTTGTTGAAGACGACACTCAAGGGTTCTCCTAGTTGAGCATACTGGCGCTTAGTGTTCCCTTGGTTATTTTGATTGGACTTTTGAGAAGGACGGGGTGTCCCTTGTGGCACGGATATGGCATTAGGTATAGATTGTTGTTGTTTGTGGGATGTGTTGGCAATTTGGACATGTTTAGTATCAGTGACACCATCATTGACTACATTTTTGTTCTTGTTCCAAAAATGTGGCTTGTCACTGAATGTCCTTTCCTTATTTTGACTATATATTTTGATGTGCCCCTTGGCAACAAGGGCACGCTCAAGGATGGGTCCCTTTTCTACTACCTCCGCAAAAGTGGTGACACAGTGTAAGCGGAAGTTATGGGCCATTTCGGGATGAGAATTCTCCACGAAGAGGGTGACCATGTCCTTTTCTTTCAAAGGGGTTTTCATTCGGCTTGCTAGGGCACGCCACCTCTGGAGGTAACTAGTAAAGGTTTCCCCTTCACGTTGTTTCTCTTTGAGGAGATCCAAGGTATTGGTATCCTTCTCCAAATTGAAGGAGAAGTATGAGACAAACTTCTCTGACAAGTCTGCGAAAGATTTTATAGATCCCTTTTCGAGGGTCATGAACCACCCTAGCGCGTTCCTTCCCAAACTCCGGGGAAACAAGCGCAAGAGGTAGTTGTCATTGTGGAGAACCTCTTGACACTGGGAGTAAAACTCCTATAAGTGGGCCTTAGGATCTTTGTTCCCCTTATATTTTTCAAACTTTGGCATCTCAAAATGTTTGGGGAAGGGAATCAACGAGATGGAAGGATCATACGGATATGGGCATATATCTTCAAATTTGAACGATTTTTTGCCAGTCCCTGCCTGAAGATCTTTTAGAGCGGCTTTGATTTCTAGGATGTCCGCATTGGCCGGTGTGTTGGATGGGTATTGATGATAGGATGATTGTGGATCTTGGGATGATGCTTGGGGATGGGCTTATGGATAATGAGAAGGTGGTACCCCCTGTTGGTACACCAAGGGACCTTGTTGATAAAGAGGTTGTTGTTATGATGTTGGATATGAATTGGTTGGGTAGTAATGGGTGGCGTACTATTGGGAAGTATGGAGAAGGTGTTGTTGATTAGCTTGCGGATATTGGGGGTGTTGATATGACTATTGTGATGCTACATAGGAGGGTTGTTGTTGATATTATTGCTCGTTATAATAGTTGTAATGATGGGGTGGTTGTTGATGCATAGTTGGCAGTTGCGGTGGGCGAGATGGGATGTTATGTGGCGGCTGTGCTTGCAAGCATAAAATGGATGCAAGGAATGGAGATATGGTCGAGGCTGAAGGCCAAGGTTGATTCCCTTGCGATTGATGTTGTGATGGTTGTGTTGAAAATAGGGGATTGACCAATGGTTGTTGTTGAGGTGGAGGTGCGATTAAGATACTGTGCGAGGAAGGTTGTTGAGCGCTAGTGGGAGCATAGGCTTGGGGAGGTTGTTGGGATACAAATGACGACGAAGGAGGGATGTTGGGTTGGGATGGTTGTTGGGGTATGAATGACGATGGAGGAGGGATATTGGGTTGGGACAGTTGTTAGGGTATGAATGACGATGGAGGAGGGATATTGGGCTGGGAGAATGGTGGAGGATTGAATGACAATGGAGGAGGGATATTGGATTGGGATGATGGTGGAGGATTAAATGATGATGGAGGAGGGATGTTGGATTGGGACGATGGTGGAGGATTAAATGATGATGGAGGGATGTTGGATTGGGGCAGCTGTTGAGGTAGGAATGACAATGGTGGAGGATTGGTAGCCCCAGGAGGTGGGGGCAAGGCGGCAAAAGGGTTTCCCCCAGTGTTGACAGGAGGCGGGTTTGAGGGGAGTGGTGTTGGTAGCATTAATGGTTGTGGTTGTGGGACATTTTGCGGCATGCCATAGGAAAAAGGATCATTGGGATCGATGGTTTGGGATGTTCCCGTGACCGAGATGGCGGGATGTGTGGGGTTGCCAACGGGATATAGGACAGCGTTGCCAAATTCAAGTTGATGCCAACCTTCTGTGGAAGGAACGTTGGGGACATACGAGCTACTGGGGATTTCATGTGAACATTGGGGCACATTAGATGTAGAGGTGCCATACTTGGATAAGTCGACACCTGACGGCAGTTTGACACCTTTTTCAATCATGTGAGCCAAGATTTGGTCACCATGTCTTTCGAGAAGGTGTTCTGTCATTTGTGCATTAATAGGGTTGCTAAAGTGTTCCTCGAATGTGAGCTCAGGTTGATCAGCCATGTTTTCTTCCCCAGGTGGTGACATTTTTTGACCGTCCACATTGGATTGTGATGAGGTGCCGTTGTGGGGATCGTGAGGGATGTTCATTGTGTTATTGGGATCTTGAGGATTGTTTGATTGGGCATTCAGGGTTTGTTGGTCAGCCATTTTCTTTGCCTGTGATCGGGTCTGAACGGGCATGCAAGATGATGAGGTAGATCAGGATATTGGAAAACCTTGATGATGAAGGATTGATTCGATTTGATGGGAGATTAGTTGATGACGATTGGTTAGACTGAGGTGGATTGATTTGATGACACTAGATTAGTCCAGGCTTTGGATTTTGATTCGGATAGATTTGATGATGTGGGGGTTGGATTGGTCAGGTGATTAGGATTGATTTGATGATAAATATGATGAAGACCAAGATCCACAACCAAG
This sequence comes from Sequoia sempervirens, assembly GCA_007258455.2. NCBI lineage: Eukaryota > Viridiplantae > Streptophyta > Pinopsida > Cupressales > Cupressaceae > Sequoia > Sequoia sempervirens. The sequence continues at coordinate 75,319 of VDFB02350806.1, read as the reverse complement.
TTTGAGAAGGATCCTTGGTAACACTAGGTATTGATTGGAAGGGGGATGTATGATAATGACACCAAATCCAACTTGAGATAGAAGCGGATTGATTGGGTTGAAAAGGATGACTGACTTAAGACGGGTAGCAATCCTAAGCCAGTTACGATGATTGTGATTAGGGATGAATACCTAGGTCACCGTGGATGACTATTCCAATGGGGTTTATATGGACCAACGGAGATCGGATATGAAGGCAGATTTTGGACATATGGGGAGCGTCTTAGGATAGATGACTGGCTCTTGAACCAAGCAAAAGAGTGTTCATGATAAATGACCCTTAGAACGAAGGGATGGAGACTTGAAATGAACATTCAGATGTTTGTTTTGGATGCTGAATGGTTGTATATATGTTCAAAACAGAGGGACAATGAATGCCAAGTGATAATATGGGTTGGTCAAAAGTCAAGTCTGCCACAGTATTAGGATAGATCCACCACTATAGGAGGATAGGTCCGCCACTGCAATAGGACAGGTCTGCACTGCACAGCAACAGGTCTGCCACTTCACAGGGACAAGTTCGCCACTGCACTGGGACAGGTCCGCCACTGCACTAGGACAGATCCACCACTGCACAGGGACAGGTCCACCACTACACTAGGACAGGTCCGCCATAGCAGGAGGACAGGTCCACCACTACAATAGAGACAGGTCCGCCAAAGGATAAGTTTAGGCTTGATGTTTTGATGGATGGGTAAGGCAAAGGACCCAAAATATAGCAATCATAAAAGACCTGACCAAACTGATAATCATTGGTTTTTGCACAAGAAATACAATTCAAACAGCACAACCCTAAGATTAGTAGAAATGGGTATGGTCAACAAAGTCTTCTACTCTAGGATGCACATGGTTGCTAAGGAGTCCTCGATATACACCCAGTATGTGAGGCCCAAACCGTGAACACCAACCTGTTAAAAGCTTGAGTCGGGAACCTTAGCGAGATACTAAAGGCTCGGACCAACTCTTCATGTCATCCCAACGCTTCGCCAATTACAACGTGGTTGGATTGAGGTACAAATTTCACTCTCCCCCCTTTATATACCCCGCCGGTACGCGTGGTTGGAATCGTCCCTTGGGGTGATGAAATCCCCAAGCAGGTCCCACTAAGAAAGTGAAAAATAGGTGACTCAAAAGGACTTGGAAAGCTATGATTTCTCGTCACCCAGGATCGCCAAATGGCACAAGAGGATTGGATACGTCAAATAGCTTTCCCAAACATGCCAAACAAGGTTTATTGACCCCCTCTAATTAAGCTATGTGCCTATTTTACCAAAAGACAATCAAAAAAAAACTTGAAATTTTTACCTTCTGGAGGATAGGTCTGCCACTCTGTAGGGACAGGTCTGCCACTCTGTTAGGACATGTCCGCCACTCCAGGACAGATCCGCCACTCTATCAGGACAGGCTGCACTAGGACAGGTCGCCTGCAGGAGGACAGTTCTGCCATGCACTGGGACAGTCCCAAGAAATGCCAGGGGACAGATTCACACCCCCAGGACAGGTCCACCACCCCGGACAAATCCGCCACTTTGTCAGGATAGACCACCACTCTGTAACCTGGACCTGCAAAAAAATAGCAAACGTGAAAGAAAGAGACCCGTTTGTGGGTCCCACCGGGCATGCCAGAAATGTGATAGGCCAAATGTGAGTGTTAGAAAACAAGCAACAAGTAAAAGAGTGCAAATAAACAACTAAGACAACCTACACCTCAAGATTAGCCTAAGTTGGAAACAATGCAAGACAAAAGCAACAAAATGGAACTCTATACCTTGCGTTGAGTCGATCCTTTGGTTGGCCCTTCGATCTTTGGTGTGTATGCTCCTTGGGTGGCAAGTAGATGCAAGCTAAATGGTGTTGTGAGGATGAGTGCAAGTGGATTAAAACAAGAAAATGGCTAAGTATAAGTTGAGAAACAAAATTGCAAGAGTTTGGCTAGCAAAATGATCTCTTCAAAATGAGAGAAAAGAGGGGGTATTTATAGGATTTTTGAGAATTCCTAGGGGAAATGGAGGTTCAAGATTGAGCCACCAAATATCAAGATGTAGGGCTAAGGTGAGTTGAGAACTCACAAGCCCTCACATCTTGACATGTGGCATGTGATTTAGCCCTAAAAGGTGAAGTGGACATGAGGTGGAAGGAAGGACATGACATGGAGGGGGGTACAAAGTACCTTGGGATTGGACAAGATCTCCTCATAAAGGAGGTCCTTGTCCCTATGTGGGTGAGAGGACATGTGAGGAATTAAAAATTCCTCAAATATTCTCATGGGGAGATGGGAAAGAATAAAGAATAAGTGAAGGACATGTGGGGAGAAGTGAAGGAATTAAAAATTCCTTTTGGGTGCCTTGGGATTAAAAGGTGAATTAAAAATTCACATGGGGAAGTGGAGTGCCTTGCCCAAAAGGAGAAATCCTTTAATAAGGTTGACTCAAGGACACATGCCATAAATAGGATGAGGATTAGGTTAGGCTAATCAAATGATTAAGGTTGTGCAAGTACTCAATTAGATGGACTAATGACTCATTAGAAGCAAGTGGGAAATTATGGAGGATGTGACCTTAATGATGATTAAGGGTGTGCCCATGCTAACCCTTGTTAATTAGAAGAAGATGAAGTAATTAAGATGGATTAGGGGACCAACTTGCAAAAGTTGGAGGATGTGACCATGAGAGAGAAAAGAGGAATAAAAAATGAATTTTAATTCAAAAGGGGAATATGAGTAGATTAAATAAAAGGGTATATTTATTTAATTTAGAGGAGGAAGAGGGGTGAAGTATTAAATTAAATATTTTAGGACCTTTGTGCAAGATGCAGGGTATTAATTAAACAACTGATTTAATTAATATTGATAGAGGGGATGAGCGACCGGATGAATAAGGAGACGCGTTTGATCATATGGAAGTGATCAAATTGGACGTCTACAAACTCATCCTAGATTCTCCTGAGTTCGTCACCACTCCTTAATCATTCAAAGAGCTTAGCAATGAGCCTTAGGAACAACCTATGTTGTCTGCTGAGAATAAGCATGATGCTCCCATGGGATGCATGTTTAATTCTATGGATGAAGTCTCGGCCTTGTCAGTGATATTCACAAGATCACTAACATTCACTCCACAAGAACTCGATGGAAAGGACCTTGAGGGGCCCTCTTCCTTGGCCCTTGTCATAGGAGGGTCGAATGCTCCTCCTCTTAACATTCTACCTTTGCAGGCTCATCCTCCTTCCCCTTACAAGGATTTGGATTGGGAAATAGATGACCTCTTAGCCGAGCAGTGTTAGGAGGAGACCCCTCTTCTTAATCTTGTGTGCGTATGTGTGTGTTTTATAATGTGTTCCCCTATACTCATACTCTATGTGCCTAGATTACCCTCGTCACCCTTGTTGGTACTTGGATACAAGAATGGTTTTTGTGTCATGAACCTTCTTCTATTTATACCATCTTTCTTCCATGTTTGTGCTTGATTTTTGATAAACTGGGGACAATGCAAAGTGTTTGAGGCATTTAGGCTTCCCTTCCATGTTGAACCAATTTTTTTATTTTTACTTCATCTTTTCATGCATTCCTCACATGGCCTGATATAGTAGGGGGTTGATGAAAATTCATTTATATACTATTATCATACATACTTACATGTATTCATAAATAGTTTTGACCCCAAAATATCAGGCTACCCCTTTGTTCTATGCTTGTGGTTTTTTTTCGATTCTTTATCTTTCTCTCTTCTTTGTTTGAGTTGTCCCTCCTATTTATGACAATGCTCTCCTTTAACACTTTGACTTTCAGAAAATGAATTTTCTACCAACAAATCTTTTCTTGAAAGCCTTTATAATAATTTTCCTTGGAAGGGCATTCTCAACTTAGAATCCTAATGAAATGTGTTTCCTTCATCACAGGTTCATAAAGAAAGGACTTGAAGACCTTCCTCCAAAGTGGGAACTACTTTGAATTCCCCTCGCATGGGGGCATGACCTTCCTTTCAAATTCCTTGATGAAGTGAACATCTTTCGAAAGGACCCTTGATGACGAATCACTCTAAGATGAACAACTGCTTTTGAATTGCATGTCCCTTGAGTCGCCCCCCTTTTACTTCATGGCAGGTTCCCTAGGGACCCTTTCTTCAAAATCCTTTGTAGCAAATGGACCTTCTCACGTCTAGCCTAGGGATAGCCCAACTAGGCTCATTCCATTTGCCCTTTCATGTCTAGCTTGGGGGAAGCCTAACTAGACCTTACTTTTCAAACAGTGTGTCCCTTGAGTGGACCCCTCTCCTTTTGAAGGGTTCCCGAGGGACCCCTTTGGAATTTTTTCGGTCTGTGTGACTGGCCACCTTTTAGAAATGTTCTATCTGTGGCTGGATATGTCACTGCTTTTAGATGCATCCTATCTGCAGGTAGACATATCGACACTTTATAAATGTTCTATCTACAAGTAAAGGTTTTTCCAATTTTAGATGCATCCTATCTGTGGGTAGACATATCAACGCCTTTATAGATGCATCCTATCTATAGGTAGACGTATCAACACTTTTTTAGATGTGTCATATCTGTGGATAGACATATCGATGCTTTAGAAATGTTCTATCTGTGCGTAGACATGTCACCACTTCCTGACTCTACAGAATCCACTTCCTTGGGGCTTCATCCATGTGAGAGACCTTGAGGGTTGCCTCCTTGTAAGTTTGCAGGCTTGTAAGGTATTTTGTTGTTCCAACTTCATAGTTCTGAGCAACTATGGAGTCATTTCTTTTCCCTGCATCTTGAAGTTCACCAGATCACGGTCTGCTTCCTTGATGATTCAAGTATACGTTTCTAACCCTACTCTCTTCTTCATCTACTTTACCGAGCACTCACCAATACTTGTGCTCACTAAAGTTGGGGAAAAATTTATAAGAGTGAATTTACACCCTAGGTGCAATTCCCCTTTTTGCCTCTTTACACTTTAGAAAACCTTAATCAGAGGCTTAACTCACTTAAGCCCGATGATGGCAATCCACTTGGTGCCTATTTTATGTGTCAGTGGAGGTGTTTCTATTGGATATTCCTGCATGGTGTGCAAATGTCAATGCGACACGCTTACATCCCTGGCAGATTCCTGCGGCTCAGCAAGTAGAGGCATTACTCTTCCCATTGGCAGCAAAGTTGTAATGCCTCCTTCGATCGACCAACCTGAATATGGTCATTCTCTTTCTCATTCCTTCATAATCAATCTTTGAACTTTCATTTATAGGTTGGAAGAAATCTTAAACAAACTTGGCTCTCATACTCTCACTCTCGCAAGCTCACTTCCAATCATTCCAAGCATTCCATAGCAGCAATATCACACTCCATCACATCAGTAGAGCAAGTTTGGGACCACACCATTGTGGCAGAGGCTTGAGTTCCTCTTATTTCTTCCCCGAGCAACCTTAAGTGCTCTTGGTGGAGGTGGTAGGCTTCCCTCTCCTCTCCTCTATCATTTGGTTGAGTAGCATAGTACTGTTTGTAGTGCTTTTTTTGTCATTTCTTTATCTTTCTTCCTTTTGTTTCTCGTGGAGGTGGGAACACCTAAATAGGGGTTTGACTGAGGCAAACCCCTCTATAGCCACCCCCCAACATTCTCTCTCTTTTTTTGTGTAGGTGTACAAGCTCTTGGAGGATCAGCTGGTGAATGAGTTCATTGGTGAGATTCTCCTCATTCTCATCACTCTTGCTTATTTACTTTACAACATTAGAGAATACTTTGTTTACTTGCTAGTATCATTCTGGCCCTTTAGTTAAATAGCTAGGTTTTTAGTCATTTTCATGAGTCTAACCTTGTCTTTGTTGTAATATGACTGTACAGACTACAACGCATTTCTAAGATGCTAGCGCATCACACTATCATTTGAAATCTTCGCCAATGTCCTCAAGAAAAGAGCTCCCTGAGGCATAGAGTTGGACCTAAAAACTGGCTCACCTAGCCCCACCTTGAAACTCAGGATTGCAAAGTGGTTCTAGGATTCCATAATACTCATCATTCTCACCCTCATAATCCTAAACAATACACTTAGCTGAGGTAAGTTAGGGAAGCCTCTCACATCTTGGCCCTCCGTGACCTAGGGTATGGCATGTGGTGGTCCCTCTCTCTTATAGTTCTGAACCAAAAGAACAACTATTGGAATACTCCAATGTATTCCACAAAATGGGAAAATGTTACTAGACTTAACGCAATACGTTGCGGAAACTTGCAATTAAGATCTAGAAAAACACTTTCGCAGCCAACTATTGAAGAAATTTTGGATAAGCCTATCAAGGAATCTACTAAGACAACTAAAACAACTCCCACATCCATAGACCAAGCCCCAGAAACTACTCAAAACAAGCATGACCCACCATCTTCAATTGGAGCTTCCAACCTACCTCAGGAGGAGGGGGGTTAATCTCCAACTGATCTTTTAAAGGATTCCACTCCTAAAGACAAAACTAAAGAACCTTTTTTGGAGCATCTGAAACTAATCACCATGAAAGATACTCTAAAAATGTCCACACCCATCAAAACTGCATTGATACAAGAAATAAAACTGTTGCAAATTGAGGTTCCTTTGCTACAAGAAATTAAGGAGATTCCTAAGTTGAATCAACTAATCAAACAATTGTGTATCAAAAATATAGGGAGGAAACCAAAATGAATAAATACTATCCACATAAATGGTTATCTAGCTAAATTTTTGGATGGAAAGACTGTTGCTCTGGAATATGATGATCTAGATAATCCACTTATAATAGTAATAATTAACAAGGTAGCAATACCTAATGCTTTGGTGGACCTCAGAACAACCATTAACATAATGACTATTGATGTGATGGAAAAGTTGGGACTTACTAATTTACATCCCACAACTATAGTCTTGCAAATGGAAAACCAATCCATGGCTATTCCCAAGGGTGTCATTAAAAATGTTCTTGTTAAGGTGGATGGATGGGAATATCCAGTGGATTTTCAAATAATTTAGTCCCTTACACCCAAAGACGGTTATCCAATAATAGTTGGAAGACTATGGCTGGCTACTATTGCAGCCAAAATTGACTACAGAAAAGGAGGAATGACCATTTCACATGGTCCTAATAGCAAACATTTTTTTTGTAACCCCCTACCAAGCTTGCTAAACATAATAAAGTATGAGTTGATGAACCAAAAAGTCCAAACAAACAAGAAAATTTGGCTTCACTGGCCATGGTAGTCATCAAACAACATGGTGAAGAATTAGAGGATGAATTGGAAAACAAAATGGAAAATCTTACCATGGATTTCAGTGATGAGAAGATATTGGACGTAGAAGAGATCTTAGGACAACCAATCAACGTAGACCACACTAAATTTGATAATGCCAGTTTCATGGGATTACCTTGTCCTTTGGAAAAATTAGTTCCAAGAATGTACCATTTCTTTGCAGACATTGGCAGACTTCATAAAACCATACCTCATATTTGTCCCCTTAACACTTTAACAAGGCCTATATACACTGTCACATCCAACCATCTGGGTGTTAAAACCATTATGTTACTGCTAGGAAAAACTTTGAACATTAACAACTGGTTGATTGACCCAGAAGAAAACAAATTGTTTGATATCCTAGTGAATAGATCTAAAGATTTTGCTTGGGACTACACAGATATGAGAGGAATAGACCCAAGTTAGTGTGCTCACCATATCTATTCCGAGGATGTTCAACCTGTTCGCCAACCACAATAAAGAATCAATCTTGCCTTGAAGTATATCATTAAAACTAAAATTGAGAAACTCCTACAAGTGGGGTTTATTTATCTTATTTCTAACAATAAATGGGTGTCACCTTTGGTTGTGGTTCCAAAGAAAAATGGAAAATGGAGAGTTAGGGAACTTAACAAAGCAACACAGAAATTACTTTCCCCTACTGTTTGTAGACCAAGTTTTGGATAAATTGGCTAGGAGAAAATATTCTCATTTCTAGACGGATTTAGTGGTTACAACCAAATATAGGTAGCAGTAAAAGACCAGGATAAGATGACTTTTACTTGACCCAGGAGACATTTTCATATCAATTTCTTCCTTTTGGGATATGTAATGCTCCTGTAAATTCCAAAGAGTTATCCTAGCTATATTTGTTGAGTTGGTGAATGAGTGTGTGGAAGTTTATATAGACAAATTTACTATATATGGTTCAACCTTTGATGAAGCCCTCCAAAATCTAGACAAAGTGTTGAAGCACTGTGAGGATCATTGTTTGTCCCTAAGCCACGAGAAGTATCTAATAATGGTATACTAAGGAATAGTGTTGGGACACCATATTTTAGCTGAAGGGATTAAGGTTGATCCTAAGAAAATCAAAGTAATGCAACAACTTGAGACCTCAAAAACCTAGACTGATGTTAGAAGTTTCTTAGGGCATGTTGGATACTATCAAAGTTTCATAGAAAAATTCAGCAAGATTGCAGACCCTATGTTTTCCCTTCTCGAGAAAATGTAGAGTTCATTTGGACTCCTGAGTGTCAATCATCATTTGAAATCATCAAAGAGAAACTCATCTCTTGTCCTATCCTTCATGGACCTAATTAGAACATTTTGTTCCATATTTATGCTAATGCATCCGATGATGCCATTGGAGTGGTATTGTTACAAGAAGATGAGAATGGGGGAATGTATGCCATATATTTCATTAGGAAAAACTTGACTCCAATATAAAGGAATTATACCACAATGGAGAAAGAATTTTTAGTTTTAGTACATGCAATTAAGAAATTTTGACACTACATCACAGGATACAAAGTCACATTGTATACAAACAACTCTGCTATAAAATATCTTATGAACAAACCTATAGTAAATGGGAGGATAATCAAGTGGTTGCTCCTTCTCCAGGAATTCAACGTAACAATTATTGACAAACTCGGGAAGTTCAATGTAGTTGTAGATTTCTTATCCCGAATTAAACATGATGATGGTGATTGTGCTCTAGTATAGGATGAGTTCCCAAATGAAATTTTTTTTGTTATCTCTACTAAAACCCCTTGGTTTGCCGATATTTCCAACTACCTAGCCACCTTAGAAGTACCACCTAATTTTACATCAAAACAGAAGAAACGCCTTGTTAGAGAAAGTTCCCCCTTCAATGTTTTAATGTGATCCTATTTTGATGTGAGTCTGATATGGTTCTATGATGTTGTGTTAGAGCATATGAGACCTATAGTATCCTTAGAGCTTGCCATGATGATCTTTGTGGAAGGCATTATTCTTCCTAAAGGACGACCCACAATATTTTGGGGGTGGGATATACTAACCTTCTATGCATAAGGATATCAAGAAATATGTTCATAGATGTGATGAATGCCAAAGGGTAGGAAGACCAACTGCATCTAATGAAATTCCCTTGCAACCTCAAGTAGTCCTTGAACCATTTGAAAAATTGGTATTGGATTTTATCGATCCTATAGACCCTCCTTCATAAGGAAAAGAGTACATTCTATTCTATACCGACTATCTGACTAAGTGGGTAGAAATCCAATCTCTACGAGTTGCTAGGGAGGAACAAGTAGGTTATTTCCTTTGCAAGAAAAATTTCCTCAGATTTGGAGCTCCTAGGACAATTGTCATAGATCAGGGCCCCTAATTTATGTCTAAAGTTCTATTAGCCTTCACCAATCATTTCCATGTGAGCCATAAGAAGTCCTAACCCTACCACCCTCATGCGAATGGGCAGGTCGAAGTCACTAATAAGGAATTAGAAAACATCTTAACAAAAATAGTTTCATCAAGAAGGAAAGACTGGGCTTGGAAACTACCTGAAGTTGTTTGGGCTTATAACACCACATGGAAATCAACTACCAGGTATAGTCCATATGAATTATTTTTTGGAAAGAAACCTCTCTTGCCCATTGAATTTGAACTCCAAACTCTCAAGATAGCCATGGAGTTAGGTATAGATCTTAAATGAGCCTAGGTAGAGAGAGTTTTATAGCTTAGTGAATCAGATGAACTTCGTTTGGATGCCATCCATAAAACTAAGTTCGTGCAACAACAAAAGGTATGGTATGAAAAGCATATCAAGTAGAGAGAATTCCATAATGGGGATTGGACACTATTTTTTATTTCAGATACAAGGATCACCTGGAAAAACTCAGAAATCATTAACTCATCCCATATAAAATTTTTGAGGTATTTGAAAATGGTTCGGTTTAGCTGAATCTTGTCAATGGTGATACCCAAACTCTCCTAGTGAATGGAAATTGATTACGCAACTACCATAAACCTATTAATAAAAATGAACTTACAAAAATGGTAGAAATGCATGGAGAAATTCAATGCATTGACTCTACTTCGGCAGGACAATATAGTTTTTATTTTTGTTGCTTTATTTAAAATAAAAATAAAATAAAGTAATTTATGTGTGTATGAATTTACTTCATTTCAGAGCATTTCTTTCAAATTTTTCATCATTTGGACTTGGATAAATTTTATTTATATTTTGTAGGACTTTATTTTTCAGCAAATACAAATTCTAGTGCATAGTGTTGTGGTGCTCTAGAACTTGTTGGCTCAGTTGTTGTGGGGCTCCACAACTTGTTGGCTTGGTTGTTGCTATGCTCCAGAACTTGTACAAATAACTTGTCTCATTCCTCTTTTTGTTCCTGCATTTTGATGCATCACTCAATGATGCTTCGGAAAGTCAAAGTCTAAAATTTCACATTTTTCTTCCTTTTTCTGGCTGCATCTTTCAATGATGCTTCGAAAATATTCTTACTTTATTCTAGTTGCATCTTTCAATGATGCTCCAGAATTTTGTTATTTCTTCCTTTTGGTGAAAATTTTCGGTAATGCTTCAGAACTTTTTTTGTTGCTACTCTGGTTACATCTTTCGGTGATGCTTCAGAAATTTTTGGTTAATGCTCTGGCTACATCTTTCAATGATGCTCTAAATTTTTTTGATTGCTACTGTGGCTGTGTCTTTCAACGATCCTCTAAAAAATTTTGGTTGTTGCTTCGGTTGCATCTTTTGATGATGCTTCAGAAATTTTTGGTTGTTGCTCCACCTGCATCTTTCGATGATGCTCTAGAAACTTTGATCCTGTTGTTGTGTTTCGATGACATCTCTCAGCGATGCTCCATAAATTTTTCAACTTTCACCTCGGCCGCATCTTCCGGCGATGCCCCAGATTTTTGTAAATTCTTTCCTTTTTCAACACTTTGATGTTTACAAAGTTCTACACATGCCCATCATTCAAATTTTGTTAACACCTTGAAATCCATGCCTTAATTATCATTTCTCCATATCATATCAAATCCTTCCATAATAAATGAGAATTATTATGACAACCCTTTTTTTCATAATAATCTCTTCCATTAATTAATCATCCCATCCATGTCATAATCATCCACCATCACCCTCACCAAATCATGCAACTATTCTATTATGTCAAGAAAAGGTGAGTGATGTTCAATTTAATAACAAGACGTAAGGTGTGTATGGATTTCTTTGCTTAAAGTTAGTAATTATTTTGAATAGAGATTAATTAATTGGCACAAACCATTCCCTCTCTCAATTTTGAAAATTGTGTCATTGCATGATTGCTTGAAGTATGGTAATAGTTACTCATTTTCCCATGCAAAACCATCATGATTATACAATAAAGATCAAGTAAGGAAGTTAATTCATCTTCCATTGGTTATATCGAAATTGCATCCATTTTCATCTACAATTTAGTTGATTAAAACAAGTTGAGCATTATACAATTTCCATAGAATTTAGCAGAGCAATAAGGGAAGATAGAATGGGAGGAGCTAAGAATAAGTATGAACCAACCTTAACGGATAAATTGATAGCATTGAGTAACATTTCAGGTGTATTTCAAAAAGTTGGGTGGCTTGAATTTATGAAAAAGTTTGAGGGATATACCAAGCAATTGGTAAAAGAATTCATAGAAAACTTTGTAGACAAACAAACCATAGTGTGTGGCAAGTGTTTTTGGGTAAGTCCAAAAATTATTTCTCGTATCTATGGTCTTGAGAATAGAGGCATTAACTTGATTGAAACTACCAACATTACCTATCAAAGAATGGTAGAAATGTTTCATAGGGAAGGGAAGCCTCAACCTATAATCACTATAAGTACTAAGGGGCAGAAAAAAGGCTTTCACAGAATGTCTATATCCCAGAACCCTGGAGGACTATAGTAGCTCAGATAATTAAATACTTTACCTATGAAGGACAAGTAGCCACGGTAGTAGGACCCCCTTTTTGTTTGCTTATTCAATTGTGCCATGGTGCCTAAGACCCTTCTCTTAGGGTTAATTTACCAACATTTTGATGTGATTCGGTTACCACCATGATAGAAAAGTATAAATTTGGGTCAAAGCCACTCAAATACCATGGCCTTGTATAATTGATATGCAAGTACCATTTTCATAAATAGCTAGAAAAGAAATGACATAAATTTCTATGAAAATTTGAAAAAATGGAGTCTAAAAGACCTCTTAAGGAGGGCAAGTCATCCAAACAAGTAGACCAATCTTTAGAAGAACCCTCAGGTCTAAATCCTTAGGTGCTCCTAAATCTCAGCAAACATGGCTCCTAGTAGCAAAGTGCCAAACACTTTTCCTGATGTGTTAGAAACCCCACAACTCCTAGCAGCGAAGCACCATAAAATTTTCCTGATGTGTTAGAAACCCTAGGACAGTCAAGGGATGTAGAAATTGTGCATTATCGAGAAGAAGATCATCCTCAAGTAAGAGGAAGAGGTGAACTAAATTCACTTTCCAAACAACCCCTCCTCTATGGAGAAGCAAGAGGTCATCTGCTAGGTCCATTAGAACTGCAGCCCATGATACAGGAAGTACCTCTAAAAAGAAAAAGCCTTGGACTTGGGAAAAAACATTGGAAACTAAAAATCAACCTGGTGATGAGGAAATAAGTGAAATAGAGAAACAAGATGATCAATCTCCTAGGGTTGAGGAGGAGAGAATGCCATCTCCAATAGAACAGGAAGAGGGAAGGGTACAATCGCCACATTTGATGGATATTGAAGATGATCCTGTGGGACGATTGTCCCCTTTTATTGATAGAATTGTTGAGACAAGTTCATTTGATGTTGGAAATGTACCTAGTACTGAGGAAAATGTACTTCATGTTGATATGAAAATCCCCAATCCATTTTTTTGTTAATGTAGGGGATGAAGAATCTGATCAAAGAGGAGAAGAATTAGAAAAATTGAAAGCAAAAATTGCTGAGTTAAAATCCTGATTACAAGGAAATGAAGAACAGATCACTCAAAAACAAGAGAAAATAGAAGCACATGCTACAATCATAGGTAAAATTGATCAAGAAATTACAAATTTGAAAATGAAAATGGAACAAAAAGTTAGGGTTATTGAGCAATTACAATATCAAATACAATGTAATGGAAACAGGAAAGCAAGCAACATATGGTTGATTTGTCTGAGAAAGACAAGCACACCCAAGGTTTGAAAAGTAATTTTATGCAAATGTTTAATGCTTTTGAAGAAGAAAGGAACAAGCATAGAATTGAACTTAATGCTTTTGTGAGTAGAATTGTGGATTTAGAGCAGGACTTGTAGGAAAGTAACACCAATCCAATAATGGAATCTAAGGGAACACAAATTGAACCAACTGTATTAGAATGGTTCTAGGTACGTATCCATCCATTATTGATGAAATGGATGGAAAGATGCTACTTCCTGGGAGATGCAAAATTTGAAAATGATAGGCTAAAAAAGGAGTTGGTGTTGTTGAAAGAATCATTTGACAAAGTGCATAGAGCTAAACAGGATGCTTGTCAAATAGGTGAGTTATTGTTGGCTTGTAGAAGACCATCTAGGTTGTATTCTATGTTCCTCAATGAAAAACTCCTGAGATGAAATTTACTTAGAATTTACAATAACCAGCCACATGATCCCGATGATAAATAATATGTGAAGATATTTGTAGAGTCAACTCCTAATCATCAGGATTTATTATGTGAATTATTTGTCCATAATTTTCTCTTTAAAAAAGTATACAAATTTTTATGTCAATTTCTTTGTGGGTGAAGTTCATTTGAGATCATTCTTGTCCACCATGCATAATCAAATCCAATGGCAGGATTAGTCAAAGGAGTATTCACATGCAAAGAAAACCATTGGATTACAAATGAGATATCCCCATAGGAAACCTTTCTATTTCAAGGTACAGTTTTTGGACATTAAACTTAAAGAGACTGTACAAAGTAAATACAACAATAACCTTCGATTGTGCCATAATCATTTCCATGATCAAGGACCAAAGTTGATAGGGGCCGGTATTGGCATGGTGTGATGGTTTATAGGTGGCATTGTTGTTCTTGCCACCAAGGTTCAAACCCCGTTGGGGTGGTATTTTTGAATGGTTGTATCTGGTTCATAGCTCTGGTCAAAAGCGTTTACCCCCTGAATAAAAAAAAAAAGTTGATAGGGAGAGCTTGGCATGCATGTGAAGATAGATATACTCCTCTTCCTATGCATCTTAAGAAGAGAGGTAATTTCACCTCTTAACATTAGATGGTCTTATAGAAGAGCATTAGCCTTGACCAATATCCTTGAGAAATTAAAGACTAACTAGATTGGCATGAGGTATAGACCCCCTTTACTTCTTTCACCACCCCCTGCAGTATATATCAATACAGATCAGAGTGATGACAGTTTTGAGAGATGGGTAGCAAGTGTTACTCTTCATAAGGGATTTCTAAAGGAACTTGAGGATCTGGATATAGAGGTAGGTGATTTTTATGATCTCAATGCAAAATATGAGGATTTGAACAAAAATACGGGAAATGAAGGACAAGGAGCATAACAAAGAGCAAGAGGACCTACTCGAGCTTAGGAAGGGGAGGAAATGATGAGGTAAAAATAACCTCATCAATATAATGAACTAAATACCTTACCTCACATCTTCCATCCATCTTTACCTTTCCAATTAATTGTCTTTAGGATAAGTAATTTCTTTCTTTTTGTGAAAAAGGTGTACAATCTTTATTTCTTGAATTAATTGAAATAAGCTAACCCATGATAACTTAATGGTTTAGTTTTTAAGTATTGTGCAGGTTTATTAACACAATAGATTTTCATGTTAGCCAAAGGGATTCAATGTAGACCTCAACACAATTGAAGAAAAGTGCTAGAAGAATGGGAACTAAAACTTTAGGAGAATGCATGATGGACCGAGTTTTTGTAGTTTTTTGTTATTTTTAGTTTGAAGACTTTATAGCTCATTTCGAGCCCTTTAATGTTTATGCCATGGAATTTAAAGTCCATTAATCTGTTAAAATTCATTGAAGACTTTGTTAGTGGTAATATTTACGAACCAAAATATAGGATTTTGTTAGCTATTCTTATATAAATATTAAATTGTCAGAAGCAATGATATACAAAGAGATATCATTATGTTGTCGCTATGTTTTCTGAGTTATTTTTGTCAATATAAATATAATGAGTTTTTCCCATCACCTTGGGAGTCATTGAGTATTGTGAATGGAATTATTTTGAATGGAGTAATTTTGGAGTTACCAGTATATGTGATCTGAGCTAAGCATATGAGTACTTGAGAGCTGGCCACTCGAGGGATTGTAGATTAGTTAGATAAGTATTCTACTTTTAATTATGTTACCTTCATTTTGTAAATGATAATTGGGAGTGAAGATTATTTTCATGTGTATAGTTCTATTAAGATTAATCCTATAGGTTGTCATTGAGTCTGTAATCTTTAAGTTCTGTTGTCTGAAGTTCCAGAGCACCTACTTTCATTGTTAGTTTCAAGTTGTTAAGTTGTTTTCTATTAGTTGTTAAGTTTTTTTATCTGTTGTTAGTTAGATGTTTCTTAGTTTCTTTACAAGCTTTTCTTCTTCAACAATTTATACACTTCTTAGTTTAATTATTTCCATGCTTTCTAGTTTAATCATTATGCTTTTTAGGTTCATAATTTCTTGCTTTCTAGCTTAGTTATTTCAAGCTTTCTAGGTAAATGACTTCCTTCTTTTTAGTTTAGTGGCCTCTTAGTTTAGAGTTGCATTTCAGTTGTTCCAATATTTAGAAAATCTGAGATAGATAGTCAAGATGCCTTCTATTGCATATAGCCTTCGAACACTACCTGGTCGATATATTAATAAATTTTATCAACTAAAGAGATAGGACCTAACAACAACCTATCATCTCCCACTTCAAATTGTCTAGGAGTTCGCTTTGCATCAGCATAACTTTTCTATCGATCTTTAGCTTTTGCTAACCTTTTTCTTATCAACTTTACTTGCTCTTCCATTTCTGAGAGCATTTTTGGACCGAGGGTTATCCTATCTTCTAGCTTATCCCAGCTAATAGGAGTCCTACACCTTCTTTTGTATAGTGCCTCAAACGGTGCCATTTTTATTGATGACTAATAGGAGTTGTTATACGCAAACTCAACTAGGGGAAGATAGTCCTCCCATTTGTATTGTTGATCCATGTAATACATTCAGAGAAGGTCCTCTAGTATCTAGTTGACCCTTTTTGTTTGACCATTTGTTTCAGGATGGTAAGTAGAACTAATGTTCATTTGTGTACCTAGGGCTGTAAACAAGCTTTTCCAAAATTTGGATGGCATTCTGGCATCCCTATTAGATATTATCTTCTCGAGTACTCTGTGCAATTGAAATACTTCTTGCAAAAATTTATAGGCAATAATGGGTGCATCATTTGTTTATTTTTAGACATAGGCAATCCTTGGATGAAGTTCGTACTGATTATCTACCATTTCCAATGAGGTATTGTGTTGGGTTTCAGAAATCATGCGGGGTGTTGATGTTCAGCCTTAACTCTCTAGCACTCTAAACAACTTGCCACAAATCTTACAACATCCTTTTTCATTCCATTCCAAGATGTCTAGAATATGGTGTAGAGTGTACTTCTTTCCAAATAAAATTTCTAATTTCAATGCTTTCGGGTATATACATTCTACCTTGGTACCTTAGTAACCCATCATTTTCTATTTTGAATCCCTCATACCTTGGATCTTGAGGATTGAGTTGTAGAGCTTCCTTTACCTACTGGTAATATCTATCATCATGTAGCTAATGTAGCACAAGGTTTCTAAAATCTAAAGTCACCGCATTAACATGTCGTCGGCAACTCAAAGCATCTGCTACTCAATTTTCTTTCCCTTTAATGTAGTTAATCTCAAAATCATAGTCTGAGATTAATTCTAACCATCACCTTTGCCTTGCATTGAGATTAGGCTGGTTAAATATGTATTTCAACCCTTGATGATATGATCGAAGCTCAAATGGTTTTCCCGGTAGGTAGTGATGCCACATTTGTAAAACATGAACTATAACAACAAGCTCCAAATCATGGCATGCATAGTTCTATTCATAACTTTTGAGTTTTCAAGATTCATAAGCTATTACCTATCCATTTTGCACTAGTACCCCACCTAGTCCTTCCCCTGATGCATCAATTACTACCAAAAATTTCCCCCCGATGTCTGGTACTTTTAATATTGGTGTTGTGATCAGCTTCTCCTTAAGGATCTCAAATGCTTTCTGACACTTTTTTGTCCATACAAAACTTTTCCCCTTCCTTTGGAGTGATTTAATTGGGTATGTTATATGTGAGAAGTTCATTATGAATTTCCTGTAGTAGCCTGCTAAGCCCATAAAGCTTCTTACTTCATGCACATTCTTGGGGGTAGTCCATTCTTCTATTGCCTTTATTTTAGCTAGATCTACTACAATACCTTTTTCTGAGATGATATGACCCAGGTATTGTACTTATTTCTAAAAGAAGGTGCATTTAGATAACTTCCCATATAACTTGTTTTCATGCAAGCATTGTAAAATTATTTGCAAATGTTGATAATGTTATTCTTCATTCTTAGAGTAAACTAAAATGTCATCTAGGAATACCAAAAAAAATTATCCAATCAGTCATGGAACACACTGTTCATTAGATTCATAAATGTAGTTGGAGCATTGGTAAGCCCAAATGGTAATACTGTGAAATTGTAATGCCCATAATGATTCCTAAAGGTTTTTTTATGGATATCCTCATCCCTAAGCCTTAATTGATGATACCTTGATCATAGATTTATTTTGGAGAAAATTGCAACTCCACGCATTTGATCAAACAAATCATCGATGCGGGGTAGAGGCTTCTTGTTCTTGATGCTTAACTTGTTTAGCATTCTATAATATATGCAGAGACAAAGGGTCCTATCCTTTTTCTTAACAAATATTACCAATGCCCCCCATGGAAACACACTAGTTCTAATCAAACCTTTGCTCAGTAACTCTTGTATTGGGCCTTCAATTCCATAAGTTCTACAATTGTCATACAGTAGGGCGATTTCGACACTGGTGTTTCTCTTGGTACTAACTCAACGGAGAAATTGAATATCCTCTTTGGTGGTAACCCAAGTAACTCTTCAGGAAATACATCTTGATAATCTCGAAGATAGGGATATTTTTCTTCAGAGGATCCCTTTGGTTTCTCAAATCTCGTTGCACTTTCCCTGTGAAGATAGCTGGTTTCATACATCATTAGGTCATCATGATAAGCAATTTATTTATTTTCTCTAACTTCCTCCATTTCTTGCAAAGATTTGACAACTCTTCCTTTCACTTCACTTTAATTGTATAATAGAGAGTTGTCACAACTTAATCTCATGATGAGTTCCTTGCACCAACACTTTATTTCCTAGGTCATCTTTGCACTCAATTTTTTTTCATAACAGTTAACCTTGGCTTTGTGTTTTTCCAACCAATTCATGCCTAGAATGACATCATAGGTGCCTAGGGGTGCTACATATAAATATACTTTTTTGGTAAGGCCTAGAAGTTCAACCTTGGCTTCAAATAAACACTGCTTTTTTTGAGCTCTCGTCTGGTTGGCATACTCAACAGTCCAAGAATTAGCCATAAATCCTACTCTTTCAGGAAACTTTCTTAAAAGTTTAGGAGAAATAATGTTTTTTGTATCTCCTATGTCTATGAGTACAATTATGGAATTTCTAGATAGCATACCTGGAGTCTCTATCGGGGTAAACTAATACTCTACTTGTCGATTGTCCACCATTGCATGGATTCTCTACTGAAATGATGCCTGCTATGGATGTAAATGGCTCCTCTATTGTTGTCCACCTTGACTTCTTATGGGGCACTAGTTGGCATAATGATCGCCCCCGCATGTATAACATCCCCTTGGGGGTCCTCTCTTTTTATTTCCTCTATTATTCTCCTCATTACTTCTTTTGGATTTATCAAAACCTCTCCTATCTCCTTGCTTTTCCTGATGGCCTCCTTTAAACTCTTTTGTATTTTTGTTCCTGGACTTGAAGTTATCTCCTTTCTTCTAAAAATGACTGGGAGTTTTGTGACCAATTCCTCCTCTTTTTGTTCCTATCTCTAATGGAGTCATCCTTTTTGAGCTTTTTCTCCTATATTACAGCCTTCTCATAGGCTTGATTCATAGTGGTAGGAGCCAATACATCTAAAGACCCACCTATATGGTTGTAGAGACCCATAATAAACTTTCTAACTTTGTACTTTTCATCTTTTTGAAATTGAGGAACATACTTAAGCAAATGGGTAAACTTCTCCTAATAAGCATGTACTAAAAGTTCCCCTTGTTTCAGTTCCTAGAAGTTTATCAACTTTTTTTCAAAGAATAACTGAGGTAGCCATCATTGCCTAAAGATTTCTACAAATTGTTCCCATGTCACATTGGCAAATTTCAAGCCTAATTTAGCCTTCTTATTTTCCCACAAACTGACAACCTCTCTCATCAGCTAGTAAGCCCCTCATAATGCTTTCATATTCTCAGTATAATCCTAGATTTCAAAATATTTTTCCATTCTTGTTAACCATGCCTCAACATCATCACCACCCTCAAATTTGTCATACTGGGGTGGTTTAACCTTTTTCATGTCATTCAAAATGACACTATGTACTATTTTATCTTTACTAGACTAGGAAAAGGTTTGTTCTTCACTGTTAGTTTGGTGTGTGTGATTTGTTTCAGTATTCCTATCTCCAACTTGAGACTCATGTTCCTCATTCTAAGTTCTTGTGTGTCTATCTTCCCTCTACTCCAAATATCATAGCCGGGCTTGGGTGTCTTGTATCATGATCAAAATCTTGTCTAGTTTGGCTATAGAAGTCTCTAGGATTCAAATTTCCTCCCCACCTTCTTGCATATGAGACATCTTTACATTACTTAATTAACATGTTTAAATAAACATCCTTTTAGTCTCTTTATTACATTATCAACTTTCATACATTTTAATTATAAGTTACACACAACAAAATTGATATTTTATTAGCACCACAAAATCTTTTTTTTTACATTATTTAAATCTCAGAGCCCTTATCTAAGAGCTACTATCACTTCCATTTATGGGCTCTTCCTACCCTTCTAATGTGGAATAAGGAATTAGTCGGTAACCCAAAGTAGGTACATGAAGTTCCTTCAAGTCATCAGACTCATTTTTGTTTACAACAGGAGTTACGGATTTGTTTTCAGTTTTAGGTATCCTATATTCCATGATGGTTGTTTTCACTGCTTCTTTTCTTGAAGCTATCCAAGGTTGTCTAAATATCTTTTCATTCATTTAAGTGCATCATCCAGAGTTTCATTATTAGAGGGTGGAGTGCAGCATGAATAATCATGTTTCAAACTTGTTACTCTCTGAAGCTGAGAATAAACTAGATGTCGAGCTCTTTTACGTTTAGTGGTATGAATCCACATCCTAGCAAAACCAAAATGCTTCATTTCAATTTTTATTATTCCTAAATTTTCTTGTGGTGACGAGCCATAGGTTTAGTGTCAAACCCAGTGGCTCTAATACCATACGTAACATACTACATCTAACAACTAATATATATATACAAATTTTATTCAAATATAAACTTGCATTAACTGAAAATATATAAAACATTTATTCAATATAAACTTGCATTAACTGAAAAAGAATGAAAAAATTCATGTAGAGCAACACTATTTTTTTTTAGAAGAGAGAACATGATCTTTAAGTTGATTCAATTTGAAATGCATGAAAGATAACTAAAATAAAAACTATTATAAGATACAGAGAGTTTTGAGATTACAGTACTCGTTGAAATTCATTTAGTCCATCTGGAACTTTAACCAACTAGTATTGTTGAACTAAGGAGGAGGAAAAATATCATCAGGGTGCTTTTTCACCCATCCATAGACTTACTAGTCCCCTGTTCCATTTCCTACTAGAAGAACTAGCCCTTCGCAAAGAGGTAATGGAAGGAAAATCTAATTCCATCTGAGACTAGCGTTTGACCCTACATCATCCCTAGTCAGTCATACACTATAGGAAACTCCTAACTAGTATGACCTCCAATTGGGTGTGTATCTGGGACAAAGAAAACTGATTGACACTATCAGGTTGTAGCATCACCTAGGCCAAGGTTTTAAAATAAGCACAACATTACAATGAAATCCTGAAGTCAAGTTTATCACCCTACTTGGTAAGAAGCCATATAATGAAATTTCAACCTTCATGTCGGTCTCTTATGCTGTTGCATAATGAGGGTTTTGATAATCTAACATGATTGGGTTGGGTTGCTCATTATTTAATTAACTCAATAAAGAATTATGTTTGTTTGATATATTGTAGTTTCTCATCTAAAGGTTCAAGAAATAACCGTGACGAGGTTGCAAGAAGTTTAAGATCAACATTCAACACAAAAGGGGTTTAAATCCTTCCAAGAAAGATAGCTTTTCTTTTTCTAGAAGAGAAAACTCCAACTCAGATACTAATTATGTTTTGAAGATTTTCAAGGTTGGTTAGAAGTCTACCATTTGTTAGTACAGCTTAGAGGAGATAGAGAAATCAAATTGAGAGTCATTCTAGAGGTGGAATACAACATCTCTATTCTCAAGCCAACCAAATTTTCATTTTAAGAGCTACATGAATAAGAAATCTCAGGACATCCTTGAATAAATATTACAAGCCTGAGAAATACGTGCAACTCATTCTTTTCGTAATTGCCTCCTAACTTGCTTATTAAATATTTCCTCCATGTACTCAAGTGGTGCATGCAACCTAACAATTTGGTTTTACATTTACATACAGAAGACAAGAAAATGAGACACTCCCACAAACTTTAAGTAGAAGACGTGTAGCTAAATCTCCCCACATGGGTTCCTTTATCTTTTCAAACCTTTTATTGCTATGGTGAATTAATGCAAAGAAAAGACTTAAGAGCTTATAAGTTTGCAAGGAACGAAGCCTCAAGACTTTAACATGCATGTTTAGTTTGGTAAGCGTCCCTCTTTACTATTTGCATTGCTCCCACAATAATCTTGTGTTGGATTGTTTCCTTCCTTTTAGCGTACTCAAGGAGACTACAAGATTGAAGTACTTTGAGGATATATTTGGACCCACTCTACAAATCTTTAATTGCTATCCAGTCATCTACTCTACCCTTTTGAGCTTCCTCATTTCCTGTCTCTTCCTCCTTCAAACTTCAACTAAAAAGAAAAATAAATTCTTTAGAACCTCATCCCTGAATGAGTGTACTCCAAGAAATGGTTGTGTCTTCTGAAAAAGATCTCCAAAAAATAAATAGAAGGCTTGGCTTATCACCCTCTCGAACATGAAATGCCTGCCACCATATTCCCATTACTTCCCCATGATCATGAAGAAAAAAATTTGATTTAAAAAATTTATTCCCTAAAAATATCGAGAGATTAAACATTGTATTCAGGGCTTTTATATACTTTGATATTATATTCGGGTTGATAAAATGAATTACCCACCCCTCAATAATTGCATAAAGATTATGTTTTATTTTTAAATGTTATTAATAAAACAATTGGTGATTGTCCTTTTTAATAGACATTATTTATAATTACCTCCATTCCCTTAGTATAATATGTGTTTTAAAATTATCGAAAGATAATAAGTTAATTACTTTATATTAGATCAATTAAATAGCAATTAAATATTTTTGAGGACCAATTGAGATTTTAGCAAAGACAATCCAAAGTACAAGGTCCCTTAAAGATTCAATTTTAAATTTTAAATTCAAAAGAATACCAAAATGATGCTACACGACCAATGACATAGGTTAGGTGATCCTAACACCTAGGGTCAACATTGTAGTTTACCCAACAACTCTGAACTTGTGGTACCAATCCTACTCATATGACAATCACAAATTTATAGGTTAGGTTTCAAATGGCACTAGACTTCTCTTCCATTACTCCTTGTACCTAATGGTACTTTTCCTCCCTCCTCGAAGGTGATCTATCCTACAACCACTAGATCAAACACAAGTAGTTAGTATGATATTTCATTACATCTTTACATTTGCATCTATGTAAATATGAAACATCTGTCAAATGAACTTACTTAATCTAGTTATATATACATTGTATATCTCCATTCATCAAGCTAATTAATGACATATATTTATCCATTCTTGAGGAACAACATCAAAATATCTAGTGCACAACATCAAAATATCTAGGGAACACATCAAAATAGCTAGGGCATCACATCAAAATAGCTAGGGAACAAGTGGGATGTTACTATGAATGGCCATCTAATACCTTCACAAACACAACAAACAAACACACAATTAGTCCATTATGCAAGCTAAATCAGCATTCCCCATAGAATTCATTTGAAATGCACAAAACAAGAAATAGAATGAAGAACAAAATAAAAGTTATCAAATCCTATTTAATGCAAGCAAACTCCCAATCCCATGGGGGAATTGATGCCATTTTGATGTGGAAAATGGCCCTTTCCTAATCCCTTGTAAGCTTTAATGATGATTGGTGAAGATTTGATGCTCCTTGGTGAAATTCCTACATAACCTAGCTAGGAAACTATGAAATTTCGATGAAAATGGGTGAACAATGGATAAATAAATTCAAAATATCTTGATAATGACTTTTCCTAAAGTTGTGGATCCAAAATCCAAATGAGAGCCTCTTATTTATAGATGAGAGTGATGGAGAATGACGAAAAATGGATGAATGTGAGATCAAAAACCAACCAATGACCAAGTGCCACTTGTCAACATGTGAGTGGACAAAGGTGGAGCACATTTTGGTCATTATGCAATTAAATGCAATTAGGTGGAATTTCAAAATGGATGAAATGGCATGTGGGAGGGAGGAGAAAATGAAGTTAATGCCACTTGGCTCAAGGAAAAAGGACATGTAAGAGGTTTAAATGCCTTGTTGGATGTACAAACCCTTTTGGAGGGATTTTTCAAATTTGGAGAATATTCCCTTTTTATGCCTTTTTGAAAGTAATTGAAGATTTAATAAATCAATTGAAATGATTTTCATGAGAAAGTTGCAAAATCTAGAGGATTTAGGTAATTAAGATTAAGATTAATCAAGATTTGATTAATTTAAAATGAGATTAGTTGATTTGACCATTTTGACTTAGATTTTAGGATTAATTTAAATCAAAATGAGAAGAAAATGATTTAGACTTAATTAAATAAAGATTTTGATTTATTTAATTAAAAAGGGTTAATGTTAGATTAAATCAAATAAAGATTGATTTATTTAATTTAATAGAATGAATTTAGAGATTAATTACATAAAATGAATTATTTAATTAAAAGAGGGATGACAGGATTAATAAAATAAAATGATTTATTTAATTAATAGGAG
Organism: Sequoia sempervirens; assembly: GCA_007258455.2. Taxonomy (NCBI): domain Eukaryota; kingdom Viridiplantae; phylum Streptophyta; class Pinopsida; order Cupressales; family Cupressaceae; genus Sequoia; species Sequoia sempervirens. Next base: position 50,619 of record VDFB02350806.1, on the reverse strand, counting down.
ATGATGACTTAATTAGATAAAATGATTTATTTAATTAATAGATGAAATGTGATGAAGTTTAATCAAATACAGATCAATCGATTAAACGATTAGCAAAAGAGATGATTCAAGATGAACTAGTGTTAGTAAAATCAGGATCAGGTGCATAGGATCAATCGGTAGATTTTACGTGTCTACATTTTTCCTCTCTTTGAAGCAATGTACCCGTTGTGTTGGTTCAAAGAATAACCTTGCCGAGATAAAAATTCAAAAGATTTCAATTTTTTCATATGCCCCACTGCTACCCCAGAAAAAGAATTCAACTAGTATACTGCCCCTTGAGAGATCAGACGAAAATTTGGATTTTTGGGTGATCTCGCAATAAAGATTCAAGGTCAGTTCAGCTCAAAGAGGACTAGAAAGCTTGAATGTTTGATGCAGATAGATTTCATGATGTATAGACAATCATTGGCCATGGATAGCCTCATGTATATTTTGATATAACACACATATTCGATTCTTGGATAGAAATGTTAGTAGAGATAGAAGAATAAGAAGAAAAAGATGGATAAAAAAAGAGAGGATCCAACAAGTCCATGAGTAATCAAGACTTTATTAGATACGGTGATGAATGATGACGATGATGATGATTTTCTTATCAGGAATTGGGATTTTAAAAGGGGCATTTACCTTATGTCACATAGGCACAATGCATCAAGGTATAAAGAACTAGGATGGCATTGCACCTAGTGTGATGGACTTTGACTCGACAATTAGATAGGAGTATTCCTGTTCACACCTGGCATACAAAATATTATTTAAAATGTAGCTCAAATTTTTCAAATATCTCAGACCAAAACATAGAAAGCCAAGCCTTCCTTGTGGTCAACAAGACACCTAAAAAATCCTCCCTACAAATCAAACAAAGCATGCATGACCAAGGTTATATTACAAGAACATCCAACAAGCATAGTAGATAAAAGATAATGATTGTTGCCCCATTCCTTTTTCTCTAAATCATTTTGATTAGATATCATCGAAAGGTCATTAGAATGAGTTCAATAAGATAAATCAAAGTAAAAGATCAAGCACACAAAAAAGTCAATGTTCTTCATACCTCTAGCCAAGACTAAACTATGGTGATGCCTAATGTTGATGTCCATTGTAGGAAGGATGCATCCTAGGACATGATGTTATCAGATGATTGATTTGGGACTGATTGGATGATAGGCTATTCACACAAAGAGTTGACCAACTTGTTTACATATTGACTTAGACTTGAGACCCTAATGTTTGAGTTTTCACTTTTGATCTGCTAGACTTGTTTCTGACTATTTTACCAAAGGTTGAGGATGATGATTGTTTATTATGTGAGAATGTTTATTTCAAGTGAAAGCGAGATGGGATGGATGATATTTTTCAAATATTTGGATGTTTTTGATGTTTTTGAAATGTTTTGAGGCTATTTTTGGTATTTTAAATATTTTACAAATGTTTTGATTTTCGGTTTTTTCAAATGTTTTGGGTTTTTTGAGATTTTGACCAAGAGACTAACCTAAAGACCTATCCTAGAGGCCTTGGGGGCTAATAAAATATTATCCTTACCTACGTTATATACGCAGAGACTGCATAGTTCGATTGACATTGACTCGATTATTGATGAGATATGAACAAATGGATTGCCAGTTTATTATGATAGACTCTTAAAGGAATGACCTAAGTGTCTCAGGGGATGATCAAAGATCAACCTTGCCTACATTCAAAGCTCAGAGACTCATAGTTCGACAAGAAAACTCTATTTTTTTATTTTTTGACTGACTTTTTGACCTGTTTTTGGGTTTTGATATGATTTAAATATTTTTGGATTTTTTGATTTTATGAATGTTTTTTATTTTTTTTATTTTTTGACGTTTTTGGATTTTATATTTTAGGGAACACTTTTAGAATATACACGAATCTGATCCGATGAGAACATGCCCCCAACGTTTATGCAATAGACTACTCCGAAAAAGGAAGGACAAACTAGCCTTGAGAATGGGATGAGTAGTACTAGGAGGGATCATGACACAAACACACAATCAAGTTATGATGCAAATGTAGATAGGTGATATGGAAGTGTGATGGAAGGATGCGATGGAATCATGATGGATGGATGATGCAGAACAAGTCGTGGATATCTTGGTGGATGGAAAGTGCTTATTACACAAGGCTCCTGTTTGCCAGATTTTTGCCAAGGTACTTGCCCAAAGCACCACCGAAGAAGTTTTCACTAGAGGATGATTTTTTTCTCTTTAATATTTTTAATCCTTTTTCTACTTTTTTTTTTTTGTATTTCTAGATTTATACCCTAAAAGTTTAGGCATAAATTTTTTTTGAGATGGGAGTTGTTCATGGGCTCGTGCAGAGGCTTGCCTTCTGGTGTTGATAACTCATATTCCCTTGACTTATAGCTTGTTGTGACGACGAAGGGTCCCAACCATTTGGGGTCAAAGTTACCTTTTCTATCTGGATTTGGAATGTTTTTTTGGTTCTCCTTCAACACAAGCTCTCTAACTTGGAAGATTCAACTCCTGATCTTCTTGTTATAACTCTGCTTGAGATGGTTTTGTTATACTTGCAAATGGTTTAAGGTATCCATGCATCGCTTATCTAGCAAATCTAGCTCATTTAATCTTGACACCCGATATTCTTCATCCGTGATGAGATTCTACAATGATATTCTTAGTGACGTGAGCTCAATCTTAATAGGGAGTATGGCTTCTAATCTGTAGACTAGGGAGAAAGGAGTGGCACCTGTTGGTGTGTGGATACTTGTTTGATAGGCCCATAGGGTAGGATTCAATTGAAGATTCCAATCATGACCATCTTCATTAATCGTCTTCTTAAGGATTTTTAGGATGGTCTTATTTGTAGCCTCAACTTGGTCATTTTCCTTGGGGATAGTATGGGGTGGAAAAGCGATGTTGGATTTTAAACTTGTGGCATATGTCATGAACATCTTGATTCTTGAAATGTGTCCCATTATCTAAGATAATGGCTTGAGGGACACCATAGTGGCGAATTAAGTAGTTCATCATTAACTTTGATATTTGCTTTCCTATGATATACGTCATGGGAATGGCTTCTACCCACTTCGTAAAGTATTTAGTGGCAGTGATGATAAACTTATGTCCACTGGATGAGGTAGGGGTAATTTTCCAATGAGATCAAGTCCCCATTGCGAAAAGGGCCAAGGTGTGACAATAGGGTGTAGCTCTTGAGTTGGTGCATGAATGAGATCCCCATGCTGCTAACACTGCAAACATCTTATGACATAGTCATGTGCTTCTCTTTCCATTGTAGGCCAATAGTACCCTGTCCTCAGTAGTTTCTTGGCCAAGGTCATACCACTTGAATGTGAACCACATATGTCATTATGTACCTCGGTTAAGGAAATCAATTCCTCCTCAGTGTTTAGGAAATGTAACAGGATTCCTTCAATGCTTCTACAGTAAAGGGTATCTCCTAGGATGATAAAACGGGATGCTTTTTTGACAAAGGCTATTTTGAGGTTTGGGTTTGTGTTGGTGGGAAGGAATCCTATTCTCAGGTAAGTGTATATATCATGGTACTAAGGATCACCAGGACCAACGATTTCACACACAAATTCAGACTTTGGTACCTCAAATGCGGCATGAGAAGTTACTCTAAAATGAATTCTTGCTTTGGAACATTGTGTGGGACATCTAGGAATGACCCGATTGTAGCCATTGCATTTGTTGCTCTCTTGTTTGCTCTTGGTAGTTGCTCAAATGTGATATCAACGAAGAACTCCTTAAGAATTTCCACCAATTTCATGTATGGAGTCAGCTTGTCATCTTTTGTTTGATACTCATTGTTTACCTAGTTGATTATGAGTTGTGAATCTCTGTAGACCTTAAGTGCCATGATCTACCATTGCACTACAATTCTCAGCCCTATGACAAGAGCCTCATATTTGGTGATGCTATTTGTTCAATGGAATGACAACTTGTATGATTTTGGAATGCAATCCCCTTGTGGGGTGATGAAGAAGATCCCTGCTCCTTACCCATGTTGCGTGTAGGATCCATCAAAGTACATTTTCCAATGATCTGTTACTCTTAAATTGAAGATTGATTCGTTAGGGAATTCTAAGACAAGTGGATTTTCTAAGTAAATCGATGCCTCTGCTAACTAATCTACAATTACTTGTCCTTTGATGGCCTTGCATTCCACATACTCAATATCATGCTCTATTAGAATCATGCCCCACTTTGTTGTCCACCCTATAAGTGTTACTTTGGAAAGTAGGTACTTAAGGGGGTCTATCTTTGTGATGAGCTTTATTTGATGGGCTAGCATGTAATGTCTAAACTTTTGTGTTGCAAACACGATTGCTAAGCAGGATTTCTCAATGGATCTATAGTTCAGCTCATGGCCCACCATAGTCCTATTGATATAATAGATGGCTCTCTCTTTTCCATTTTCATCATCTTGTGCTAAGAGGGCGCCAAGAGCTACCACTGTTGTTGATATGTATAAGATCAAGGGTTTTCCTGGAATTGGCGGCATGAGGACTGGTGGCCTGAGTAAGTATTCCTTGATCTTATTGAAGACCTTATCACACTTCTCATCCCACTTGTATGCTACCCCCTTGTGGATTAGGTGAGAATAGGGGACAGCCTTGTCTGTTAGTTGTGCTATGAATCGGCAGATGGAATGGAGTCTTCCTTGTAGGCCTCTGAGTTGTTTCAATGTTTTTTGTGCCTCCATTTTGAGGATTTCCTTAACCTTAGCATGATCTATTTCAATTCCTCTCATAGACATGATATACCCAAGGATCTTTCTTGAATGTACTCTGAAGACACACTTCCTTGGATTGAGTCTAACTTTGTATTCTTCTAACCTATCAAAGATGGAACCCAATGCTACTATGTGATATTGTCTTTTCTTTGACTTAGCTAGTATATCATCCACATAATCTTCTATAGTTTTATGAATCATATCATGAAAGATTAGTGTCATGGCCCTCTAATAGGTATCTCCCACATTTTTCAACCCAAACGACATCATATTCTAGCAATATATCCCCCATGGGCAAGTGAAGGCCATTTTATGTTGGTCATATTTTGCTATCATGATTTGGTTGTAACCTAAGAATCCATCCATCAAAGATAGCATCTCATGCCCTGTTGTCATATCTACGATCATATCAATGTTTTGTAGTGGAAATTAATCCTTGGTACATGCCTTGTTGAGGTCTTTGAAGTCCGTGCAGATACGGATGCCCCTAGTGGGCTTTGAGATAGGTACAAGGTTTGAGACCCACTCTGGATAATCGATCGGCTGTATAAACCTTGCATCAAGGAGATTTTTCAATTATGTTTTGACCAATAATGCTATCTAAGGATGCATTTTCCTAAGATTTTATCTAACAAAATTTGCTTTAGGGTATACAGAGCTAGGTGATGAACCACAACCTCTAGGTCAAGCCCAAGCATGTCAGAATAGTTCCATGCAAAGTTTTTATTTCTTTCTTTTAGGAACGCAACAAGAAGTTCTTGTTCTTCTATGAGAAGTGACTCTACATAGAATGTTGTGTGGTGGTTCCTCTGTTCCTAGGTTGGTTGGATTGCACTTCTCTGCTAAGATCGTTGGCTTATCTTGATGAATTGCACTAAGAGGAAGATTGAATCCTTCATCCTCCAGTGCCTCAGAGAGGTTTTAACCATTGGATACGTCCTTTATTTTTACTATTTTTGGGTCATAGAGTGCCACAGTGTGGTTTTCACTCAGACCTAGAGATTATTCTCAGATTTTCACTATTGCGACTAAAGGATTGAATCACTTCCCCATAATAGGCTTGTGTTTCTAGTATGATGTCAAACTCGGCCTTGTGATCTCCATATGGTACTGTATCCCAGAGTCCCATGAATCCCAAGAGTGCCTCATTGTTTTCAAATGTGTCCAAAATTGGTGGTCCTCGTTAGTTGTAATCAATGAGTTGTGGGTAGACTAGGTTTATTTCAAGGGTTTGATGGTCGTTGGTCTCAAAAGAAAAGGTACTAATCATGAGCAGGGATGAATCTTTGAAAAGCATAGGAAAATCGGTTATGGGATCCTCATCACTACTACACACATCAGTTATGTCAAAGGTAAAGTTATCTATGACTCAACCTGTGGATACTGGTAATTGAAGGACAGATGCTGATTGTTGAGGGGGAACTTTAACCTTTTTAACTGAGGTACCTTTGCCAAGTATGGTCACCTTTGGAGGGGTACATCTGAGGCTAATATTTCTTATATGCTTCTTAGCGACAAGGGGTTCAAATAGGCCATTGTCATTCTTCCTAAGTTTCTTGTTTCTGTCATAGCCCATACCGAGCATCATTTGTAGACCTTTGCTACTCTCATCCATTAGAAGATCAAGCACGGGCATTTCATCTTGATATAGGAGACTAGATATGTCTCTTTCATTTACTATTTCCTAACTTAGATCTCCCCAAGATCTAAATCTAGAGCGGTCTACTTTGAAGGTATGGGATGATGTTTCAATTGGTTGGGGTTGCCCATGAGTCCTAGGAGATTGAGGTAACTCTCCTATGTCGAAAGAACTTTTCTTCATTCTATAATCCCCAGACCCATTGTCTTGGATGATGACTTTGGTTTTAGATATATCAAGGATGGCGGGTGTCTTTGTCTTAGAAATGGAGGCTAGTGTAGCTGGGTCTACATATTGAGTTGTGGGGCCTTTATCATGCTTTGGGACTTGGGGGATTTTAATAGTATTTTTCTTCTCTTGTAGTAGGCAAAGGGTTTAGGATCACCATGAATCGTGACCTCTTGATTTTGGTATGGGAATTTGACACACTAATAGAAAGTTGATGTGATAGCTTGCATCCCATGGATCCATGGACACCCTAGGAGAATTTTATAAGGAAAATCAAGGTCAAGGACCTAGCATGTGGTTTCCATAATGGTGGGCCCTACTTGGATAGGGAGCTGGATAGTACCTTGGGACACTCTTTCTTGATCATCATATGCTCTGATTGTGATGCCCTTACCCTTTTCAATGGAATCCTTTGAGAATCCCAGATTCTTTATTAGTTTGAGGGAGTAGATGTTTAGACCTGCACCCCCATCTACCAAGACTCTTTTGAATTTGTTTTTATGAACCAGGACTTCAAGGTGGAGTGTGTGATTGTCAAATGATTGGGCGAGGAAGTCTTGATCGAAGAATGTTAGGAGGCTTGGGGTGGTGATATTTCTGACCATAGAACTTGGAACTGGTCAGCATCAAGATCCATGGAGACGATGGATGAAGCTAATGCTTCCTCTAGGATTTTTCTATGTGCGAGTGATATCTTCAACAACTCCAAGATGTAGATATGAGCAGGGGTCCTTTTCAGCTAGTCCAGGAAATTGTAGCCATTAGGAATGGATTTTGTATTTCAGGTGGATTCCCTAGGTGGCTATGATGACCTAGCAATGGTGACTTTTTTGTCGTGTGTGGTGACTCCACAATCAACTTTGGCTCCCTTGATGTTAACGACAGTGACCCACTTGTATAGGGATGCAACAACATGGTCATACACATGGTTCACATTGGCATACTTGGTCTTTTTGTGGTTGTTCCCTTGGTTATGATCTGGCATCGGATTCGTGTATATTTTTAAGTCTTGATTTCTAGCTGGTTGCTCAACGTTTATGACCTTGTCATCAATGAGGTCTTGGATCATATTTTTCAACCTCATGCAGCTAGCTGTTGTGTGCCCCTTTTTCTTGTGGAAATAAAAAAGGTGATTTTCAATGTACCAGGGTGGTTTCACTTAGGCTTCTTGATAGTTCTCATAAGTGGGAATCTTAATGAGATTTTCGTTTATTAGTTTCTTCATGACTACTTCAATTGGTTCCCCAAGGGCAGTGTACTTCCGCTTGAGGGAATTTTATTTCACAGGGATGATCCCCCTTGATTATTCAGGTTGTTGACTTGATTTTTGGGTGGTTGTTGTGATACTGTGTTAGTTTGTGTGTTTTTTTTATTGTTGTTTTGCAGTTTTTGGTAGGTTTGGGTGTTTTGTTTTGGAGCACTGATTATGACCTTAGCATCCACCACACCATCATTTCTAACATTTTTGTTCCTCACCCACATGTGAGGTTTCTCATTGTAACTGGTGGATGGGTGATTGTCTTGTTCCTTTGGATATGTGGGTGTTCCCCCTTGTGCAATAAGGGCTCATTCGATTTTGAGCGCCTTGGGGATTTTTTGGTCATAAGTGGTGATACATTGCACCTTGAGATGGAATGCCAAGGTTTTGTCAAGATTAGCAATGATGGTGCAAACTTGTTGTTCTTCTAGCATGGCCCATTTTCTCTTGTGGCCTTGGATTGCCATCTTTGCAAGAAGAAAGTGAATGATTCCCCGTTAGCTTGTTTAAGAGTCGATAGTTCCTCTAGACTGACATCCATATTGATATTGAAGGCATAGTTTTTTATGAATGCGTCTAATAATCTTTTGGAACTTTTTGATGCCAAGAGGAAGGCGAGACAACCACTCCATGGCAGGGCCAACTAAACTTCAAGGAAATAGCCACATCAGATATTTATTGTCATATGTGACCTCCATGCAATGTACTTGGAATTCTTTGATGTGATCTTCAGGGTTTCCCGTCCCACGGTATTTGTAAAATTTTAGGATTTCAAACCCCTTTGGGAAAGGTACCATTGCAAGGCTACTATCAAAAGGATAGGGACACAAGTTTCTTAGTGTCTTTGTTGTTTTCCCTGATTGGAGATCGAGTACTTACTGTGAGAGAAATTTGATTTGTGTTGTCACGACATCTTGCAGATCAAGAGGTGGAGTGAATGTGTTTTGAAGTGGTTGAGGTGTTTGAGTGATAGGTGGAGTATTGGGTGCATTGGTGGGAGTTTATTACAAGCTTTGCTAATATGCCTGCATTTTTTGTTGTGACAACAATGCTTGTTATTGGTCTTGTTGTTGTTGTGCCAACAATGCTTGTTGTTGGTCTTGTTGTTTTCGGGCTAGTAATGTTGCTTCTTGTTGTGCTTGGTACTATTGCAGGGCTTGCTAATATGCTTGTTTTTTTGCTTCTTGTAGTTGTTCCTAGTTTTGAGCTTGCACTTATGCTTGCTAAGCTTGATATTGGGCTTGAGCTTCAGCTTGCACTTAAGCCTAAACTTATGCTTGTTGGGCAGCTTGTGTAGCCTATGTAGCTTGTGCGGCTTGAGTAGCTTGAGCTTCTTGCACAGCTTGGGCAGCTTGGGTGGTTTGCTATTGTTGTAATAAGGCTTGGGTTTGAGCAGCCTGTTGTTCTTGTTGTGCTTGTTGCGCTTGTTGTGGGGCTTGAGTTGCTTGTGCTTGTTGAGTAGCTTGTTGTGTAGCTTGTGTGTTTTGGGCTTGTTGAGCTTGAAATTGCTGATATGCCTTTTGATAGGCCTATTGTGTTGCTTGCAACATGATGCTATATTGGTTCACCACATTTGGTCTTGGTGGTAGCGGTGGTGGCAGATTAGGAATGGTGTCCGTTGTTGTGATGAGAGGTACCGTTGTATTATTGGTGGGGATTTGCGTGGTGGATGGTGTGCTTGATATGCTTCATCCTTGGGAGACTGCATTTAGGGATGGTGTCATGATTGCTTGGGTTGCTTGGATGGTTTCCATCTGTTGTTGTGATATCGATGGTAAGAGTGGAGGATTCGGTATGATGTTTTTATTGACGATTAGGGTGTTGTTTTGATTTTGTTGATTGAGTGGTGTTAAAGGAGGTAGCCCTAAACTGAGGGGTGGTGTGGATGTTAATGGAAAAGGTGGAAGTGGTGGAAATGAAATGATGAGGGGTCAAAGATACCCCTTGGTCCAAATAGCCCACCACCTCCTTGTGAAGCCATAGGGAGAGAGGTTTGTGTGTTGAGAGATGTTGCGTGAAAATATGATGATGGGTCATTGGGGTCCTAAAATGTGAGAAAAACATATGGGTGTAGCGGATTCAATGGGACAGATTGACCCAAGATAGTGTTCACATCCAAATCTTGGTTGTTTACAAGGGGGTGTGTTTGTATTGCATGAAGCAATGAACTCCCCTTGTTGACAATAGGTTGAGTTGGAGCATTGGATGATGTGATTTGTGGGATTCTTTGAGTGATGCTTTGAAATGGAGGTGTGGATGATATTGGGGGTGTGGATGAAATTTGGGTCATGATCCCAAGAGGCTTTTCCAAAAGAGTTCTTAAATCATAGTCGGAAGGGAGTTTGGTTCCTTCTTTCGCTAATTCAAGCATGTACTGTGAGGGGTTGATTTTCATCATGACATTGAAAATTTTGTGTGTTTCAGGATTTTGAACCATTTCAATAATCTCATCTTGAGCCATCCCTAGCACATTGTTGGTGATGTCCTCTACTTGGGCACCTTCCTCTTAATGATCTTGTGGAAGTGGAGGAAAATTGAGCGTGGGATTGCTAGACCCAGTGGGATTGATTTTGGAAGTGGTTTGACTTAATTCATTCAAATTTGATGTTTCTTTGTTAGTTTCCATGCTCTTTTTGTGTTGAGATCTAATTTGGACCATAAAATGAGGATCAATTTTTAGGAATGGGAGGTGAACCTTTAATTCCTTGGATTGATCTAAACTTTAGGTACAAAAAGAAAGTCTAATATATTGAGGATCAAAGGATGATGATGGTGATGATGAAGGGTGGAGGATTGGTGGATGATTTGAACTCTTATGAAACCTTGAGGGGGATACTAAACTTTAGGGCTTTGGTTTTGATGTTTGATTTGATTTTGGATTGATTTTATTTTATTTTATTTTGATTGGATTTGGTTTGGATAATGAACTCATAAACTCTAAGAGGTTGGATGTTGTCCTAGAGTGATTTTTTCCAAAAGATGATAATTTAACTAAGTGTGTAAAGAAGGATTCATCTACACACACCTAGCTAAACAAGATGATTTGGATTTTTTATTTCAAAATATTTGCCCAAAGTTTAGCATAAAGGATTTTTTCAAGATTTCCAAGAATTGTTTGGGAGGTGATTTTTGATTTTGATGTTTGAAGTTGGATGAAAGTTGTTTATATTTTGATCCTAAGAGACTTAGAGAGACTTTGTTTACTAGACCAAGGTGTTGAAGAACGTGCTAATACTTCCTATTTGAGATACTCAAACCTTTGAAAGAGACTTGGATTTTGAAAATAGTAAAATGAGTACAAATTTGGATTGTTCCTTGATGCACGTTTGTAAAAGTTGAAGGTCAATCTTTCTCTAAATCATAAAGCATAGACAAATGTTTCTTGCAAGCTTTTTGACTAAGATCTTTAGACTTTGGTTTTCAGATTTTGATCTTTCAGGAAATCATTTGGAAGAGCACATGTGTGGGATCCAATTGTTTCTTATTTTTTCTTAGTGAGTTCTCTTTACCACAAACAATTCTTGATTAGGTTTTCAAACTAAATGTCTAATGTCCAAATTTCTTCTCATCCCACAAAGTCCATTATGTGGAAATCAAGGAAATTAAGGAAAAGAATTCCTACTGTTGACTTTAGTGAGAGAAAATTGAGATGTAAATTCAAATGCCTAGAAGACTCTAAGGATAGAATCCCTAGGACAAGCAATAACACTTGAATTTTTTCAAAGGTATTTGCTTCCTAAAGGGTTTGAAATTTGATGATCATGGTTGAATTTTTTTTCCAATGTTTTAGATCCAAGCAAAGTGTTTTGATTCCAAGAAAATGCACAACCCTATGGATATTGAGACAATATTTATTGAATCCCCACTTGGATAAATCTAGCTACGCCTACTCTTAGTGGATGATTAGATGCTTGACCACACTAGCTCCCCTTCACGACACACACTTCTCAGGTCAGCCAAGCATCAATACCCATGAAACTCCCATGGCATACATCTCATATCTACTAAAAGCCATAAAAAAATGTGGAGTAGCTTCAAAACAACCGTTCTTGCACCAACAAATAGATTAAGGATTTTGGTCTTTTTAGACAAAGGGTTCTAGTATAGGAATTTCGTTCATGGGGGATCATCCATATGACAAGAGACCATTGTTTCCCTTCTTGTCAAAACAATCCTCATGATACTTGAACTCTCCTCAAGTACCCACACTTATATACCGGTTGGAAGTCACTTGGCTTTAGTGTGTTCCTGGTTGGGTTGTTCCCTTGGGTGATTACTTTTCCCCACAAGGCAGACCCTCTAAAGATTAAAAAAAAGTGAGTAAGAACATCCGTAGTTCAATCAATCTTTGTTGAGAAACAAAGAGAGAACACACACGATATACTCTAGTCACACTCGCAAGATTTTGTTCAATTTTAAGAATCCAAAGTGAAGTGTGGAGGGAATCACTTATACAACTTAATATCACAAAAAGTATTTTGATTCTCAAGATCATCATGAGGCACAAGAGAAGTGCATACATCTTTTAGATGATATTACTTTGGATAAGTGATTACAAAACATAAAAACACATGTTCATTTTAATCCTTCAAAGCAACAATTGGATTCTTTTTAATCACCAAAGGAAATGTGATATTTGTTTGTTTAATTATTAAGTCCCAAAAGAAAATCTAGAAAGTTGCCTAAGGTTCTTTTTAATCCCTTTTTGTTTTTCTTTTTAGAGCCCAAACGAAAATAGTGAGTCCTAAAAAGCATGAAAATAACAAATCCTTAGAAGAGGGATTATAATTTCTCCCCAAAGTGTTTAAAAACACTTGATACAATGAAATGATAATGTCATATAAGCCTCTGTCTTTGTTTCCTCCCTTCACTTTTGATCAAGCCAACCTACAAAAACTGGTTAAAGCTATAGAAACATAGGTCAAAAACCAGTTAGTAGTTAAAAGCAACCAAAATGCAAAGGCACATGTTAAAATTAAATTGGAAAATGTCTTTTGCCTAACTTCAGCGGCCCAGTCTGCATAGTCGGCGCAGTTTGAAGAATTCAACGGCATTGTATAGCGTCACTGGGACTAATAGCAGTGATTTGTAGTAAATCTAGTGAGTGTGATTGCGGCACTATTTCAACCAAGCGGTGCTATTTGGAGTTTGGATGCCAGTCAATGGAGGGATCACTCCAACGTTGCCATTTAAAATTTAAATTTAAGGGCGAGAATGACTCAGCGTCACAGTTTGGAGTTTAATAGAGGTGCTATATGGTGTCACTGGACTGATAGCAGCACAGTTTCTCTTTCATCGGCATTGTTTTCCTGTAGACACAAAAATTTCAAAAAACAACAGAATTTTGAAGAAAAACGTGTTAAAATCTTCAAGTTAACCCTCCTTCTAGCACCAAAATGTGAATGGTGATCTAATACATGCATGAACACAACAAACAAACACACAATTAGTCCATTATGCAAGTTAAGTCAACATTCCCCATAGAATTCATTTGAAATGCATAAAACAAGAAATAGAATGAAGAAAAAAATAAAAGTTATCAAATCCTATTTAATGCAAGCAAACTCTCAATTCCACAGGGGAATTGATGCCATTTTGATGTGGAAAATGGCCCTTTTCCCAATCCCTTGTAAGCTTGAATGATGATTGATGAATATTTGATGCTCCTTGGTGAAATTCCTACATAACCTAGCTATGAAACTATGAAACTTTGATGAAAATGGATGAACAATGGATAAATAAATTCAAAATCTCTTGATAATGACTTTTCCTAAAGTTGTGGATCCAAAATCCAAATGAGAGCCTCTTATTTCTAGATGAGAGTGATGGAGAACGAGGAAAAATGAATGAACGTGGGACCAAACACCAACCAATGACCAAGTGCCACTTGTCTTGACATGTGAGTGGACAAAGGTGGAGCACATTTTGGTCATTGTGCAATTAAATGCAATTAGGTGGAATTTCAAAATGGATGAAATGACATGTTGGAGGGAGGAGAAAATGAAGTTAATGCCACTTGGCTCAAGGTAAAAGGACATGTAAGAGGTTTAAATGCCTTGTTGGATGTACAAACCCTTTTGGAGGGATTTTTCAAATTTAGAGAATATTCTCTTTTGATGCCTTTTTGAAAGTAATTGAAGATTTAATAAATCAATTGAAATGATTTTCATGAGAAAGTTGCAAAATCTAGAGGATTTAGGTGATTAAGATTAAGATTAATCAAGATTTGATTAATTTAAAAGGAGATTAGTTGATTTGACCATTTTGACTTAGATTTTAGGATTAATTTAAATCAAAATGAGAAGAAACTGATTTAGAGTTAATTAAATAAAGATTTTGATTTATATAATTAAAAAGGGATAATGTTAGGTTAAATCAAATAAAGATTGATTTATTTAATTTAATCGAATGGCTTTAGAGATTAATTAAATAAAATGAATTATTTAATTAAAAGAGGGATGACAAGATTAATGAAATAAAATGATTTATTTAATTAATAGGAGATGATGAATTAATTAGATAAAATGATTTATTTAATTAAGAGATGAAATGTGATGAAGTTTAATCAATTACAAATTATTCGATTAAATGATTAGCAAAAGAGAAGATTTAGGATGAACTGGTGTTAGTAAAATCAGGATCAGGTGCATAGGATCAATCGGTACATTTTACATGTCTATAGTTACATAAGGGTTATCATTGACTCCAATAAGGAAATAATAAAGAATACTGCCCTCACCCTTCAGGTCTTTTAGGATGAGTTGAGAAAGAGCCAAGGGAAGCAGTAATTGCTCTGTGGGTTCTTTTTGTTTTTATGTTGTTGATCGAACTGTTTAAGCTTTAGTTTCCATTTAATTTTTTAGTTTTCTCAATACTTGTGAGTCCCTACTTTTGAGTCCCTAGTCTGCCTCGATGGCTATTTTGTAATGGGTACTAGCCCTTCTAGTTTTAATCTAATCAAAACAAATCAAGAGAATTCTAGTCTGTAATCTTTTACTGGGATTCCTTTCTAGATTTTGTTCTATAATCTTTTAATAAGATTTGGCGAAGCTAGAAAGTAACACAATATTTGAATTGCAATCAATTTAACTAATGTTCAAGAGAATTCTATATTTTTGTGTTTAAGTCCTTAGATTTTGGTTTGTAATCTCTTACTAAGATTTGGTGAAGCTAGATAGAAACACGATATTTGAATTGTGACAATTTATGTATACCTCAACTTTGCATGCATTTTGCATGAGGCATTAGTTACAGATCCATAAAGTGGTTTTCAATGTGGTAACTGTTACCAATTTTTTGCCAAAGCTTGATTGGTGGAGCTGGTTGAATGTTATTATATCATGAGGTGAAATTGCAGATTGAGTTTAAGTGTTGCTTGCATCTTTTTTCATTATTCATTAAGTGACAGTTGTGCATTTAAAAGGAAAATCAGAATTTCAGAATGCTTTTCAGATGTTCAAGAATTAAGTGAAGTACAAAATTGAGCATATAAACAAGAGAGCATTTTAAATGCTTTTGTTCATTTCATGAAAAGATTCATATTTACAAGGCTTCATTTGATTGCAAGAATCATAATGATATTACAACATTTGCATTGGAATGCATTTTCTTTTCAAATTTAAAGCATAAAAGATGAAAACAAATATCCACACAAGCCGTGGATGTGACTGTCACAATGTATCATTAATCTAGTACATTATACTATTGAAGATGCAGAAAAGAAAACATATAAGTAAACAACATAATCATCATTGCATGTTTTGGTCGATGGTTGGCGATGTATGGTGCACCCTTGTCTTCTCATATTTCGTCGACCTATAAGAGGAAGAGGAGGTGTCAGTGGCTCCGATTATGAAGTAACCTATATGAGGCACTCATAATAATACAACCTATTATTAATCATGCATTGAAACAATCAATCAAGTGCAGAGGAAATGAGCTAAAGGAGAAATATCATGATCATTATATTCTATTTTTATGCTAACACTGTTTCTTTCCTTGTGCAGGTATAGGTAAAGTCACGAAGCTGATCATTATTCGAAGAGCAAGCATGTGGAGTAAAACAGGCTCCCACAAGGGTAGAGCTTGGCATGTTGCCTGATTCATTATAGATGGGATGATTTAAAGATTACATCATCATATTCATCAAAGAAAGTAATATACAACTGAAAGAGTAAAGCATCGCTATCTATTGAGCTACTAAACCAACTGTGCATTCATAATGATCAGGTTAATGTTTTTTGAAGGCTACAGGTGAATAGTGAGTTTAGTTCACTCAATTAATTCAGCTGAGTACATTTGTATCAAACATTGCTACATAGTTCATGTTCTGTGTTATTTGTTCATCATGATTGTATATGTCATGCGAGGTTCAGTTCATCAGTGTTCTTTTCACATTCAAGGATAGTGAACAGGCATACATTATGCCTTAATAAATAGTTTTGTTTCAAATTTCATCATGAAGGAGAGCAGATTTAAAGAATAGTTTAATAAGTGGGACATAAAAATGCATGAAGAGTACCATGTTGAAGCTCAAAAGTATGAAGGACTGACAGTGCATTCAAGTGACAAATGAATAACCAGTTCCAATTGACCGATAAGCAAATACAGCTTTAAGAATCACAAGGTGAGAAATGTTTGTTCCAGAATGACAAAGAAATGATATCAATTTATTTCCAGAAGGTGTTTTGAGATGTTAGTTATGCATAGGAACTAATGAGTAGAGGTAGTCCATAGTGTTGCAATGTTTCAATCTAAAATCTCTATGAAGTTCAAGAGCAAAAGGAGAAGGTTGTGTGTTAGAGTTAAGGAATCCAAAGGAACAGTGTTGTGTACACAGTTTTGACAAGAATTTAAACACATAAGGGTTATTTTCACAATGAGCAGATTATGCATGGAATAAGTAATCTACAAATTCAGTCAAAAGTTAAATTTGTGTGGAAAAGGAAACAACATGAACTCATATGGATGTAGTTCAAACAAGGAATACATTTCCAGAATTTCATAAGTCTGTGGTTCATTTTCTGCATGAAGAGACAAACACAGAATCGTGCTAAAAGTAAGAAATTCAAATGCTTTAGAAGCCTAGTTTTACATGATTAATTGAAAATGCAGAAATAGGAGAGAGATCAAATCGAATTTTAATAACAAATGCCAAGTATGGGTTTTTGCAACTGAAAGTGCAAAAGAGACCATGGTGGTTGAGCTAAGTTGCATGAGAATATTAAAGATAACAGATGTGTTTCCAGCTCACCATTTAAGTCTTCTTTTCAAAACAGAATATCAAAGTAAGGCATCACTTGCAATGGGTTGAGCCATAAACTAAATACAACAAATATACAGATTTTTCACCATTTCTAATCATCCATGTGGGTATTCTTGTCTCAACAACAAAATAGTTTGTTCTATCAACCCAGTTGAGAATTTTGTGTGAGGTAACAGGTATACTAGTGGGATTTTATTCTTGGGTCAAGGTTCAGAATACATAAAACCATGAAGTTTTACATTTCCAGTGATACCCATGAGAGGGCTTGTAAGTAAATAACAAGAATAAATGCAAAGAACGGGTATTCAAGCTCCACAAGAGAAATCAGAATAGAGGCATTTTCTTCAAGATATACAAATACCCATGTCGCTCTTTTGTTTCAGAGGTTCGAAAATAGACCATAGGTCATTCGGGTTGAACCCATATGAATTGAATCATACAAATGAATATGAATTTTTGAATCTCAAGTACCCATTTTTAGGGTTTACTTTTAAAATACAAGAAAATACAGTTGCAGAACTAACCCATATGGGGTTTTTACATAAAGTAGCAAAAGACATAAAATGTGAATTCCCTGTGATGAATCGAGCTTCAAAATGGAGGAAATGCAGCTCTCATTCAACTCTCATGATACCCATGAAGGGATTCATTATCAAATATACAAGAAGGAGAATTTATTGTTTTGGGTTGAGCCCAAAACTTCTTATAATGCTTTCTATAATATACATCTAGTGCGACCTAAACATGGCCAAAAATTCATAAAATAAAAGAGGGATTCCTTAGGTTTCTGAAGAGTGGAGAAGACATACGTGCTTAAGGAAAAAATTTACCAGTCCATATCTGTGGGAGAGCACTCTAGCCGCGGCCGAGAACTCCACGGAGCTTCCAAAAACTAAGGGTGCGAGCTCTTAAATAGTGGTTGAGCTCTCATAGTGGAAATAGAGCACATCAATGGTAAATGTGAACACAGAAAATGCAAAACAAAGGTATTAGAAGTGGTGGTAGCCGCAGCCTCAAGCCCATAGTGAACAAAAATATGAATCCATAGAAGCTATGAGTGAATAGCTTACCCTATGCACAAAAGAAAAAGCAAAAACCCACAAGCGAGTTCTCTCATGGAGTCTCTCGACAGAGGCCGAGTTCAAGCTCATGATAGCCAAAGCATAGCAAAGCACAAGAGTAGATAAAGTCAGAGAATATGAATAGGCCATGGCCTTATGTGTTCTTTTTGTTCTTTCAAAAAAGGAAAAGAGTTATAATTGCAGACAAAACAAGCTTACCCAGATGGAGTTTCAACTGTCAGAGGAGTAGTGAAGATTCCCAAGGCACACGAGCTCAAATATTGAGGTCCATCATGGCAACACTTTTCCTTCCAACAGAGCTTGTGTTTTCCAAATGGTGGAGTGCAAATGAAATGATTTTAGGGTTTGTGGCATCTTTTTCTCATGCCCTAATTTGAGCCAACCTTATCATCATCTAGAATCTTCGATCAAAACACATGGGGAAATTCAAATGGAATAACCTTTGTATCATATTTATTTAAGTTTGAATTCTAATATATGTTGGGAGGTCGAGACTTATATGCCTAAGTCGAGCTTAGGGGGTGATGGATTCTTTGCCTAGGGTTTAGGCTTATTTACTATTGAAAGGAGAACTTAAGGAGAATGAAGTATGTCTTACCCTAGTATTTTTTTTTAATTGATTTAGAGGAAATCAATTAAGGGTGCAATGGTGAATACCTCATGACCTAGGATCATTTTTTTGGGTCAATTACAGGTCTATTTAGGGTTCTTATTTTAATTGATTTAGAGAAATCAATTGGAGATTGATGAGAAGATAATGATATGTAATATTTTTATGATTTTTTGAGAAAATCAAAGCATTGTAATGGAGAGATAAGAAGTTTTTCTTTTTGCAAAAGATTTTCAATCTTTAATTGCAAAAATAGAGGGTCATCCCACAATAATGGGTTACACTTTTTGGCCAAACTTGACATTGAAATCAATATTTGTAGAGAAAACTTCACTTTCTGACACTTATAGTAGGTGAACTATTAGGAATTTGAAAATGATGTAAACTAGTGATTTGTGAGATTTTTTCTGCAGATTTTAAATGTATTTTTTTTTAAAAAAATTGAAATTAAATTGTAATTTTTTTGCATCTGCTTTGATAACTAGTTTTTAATAGTAAACAACATTTTTAAAAAGTGGTGTGTACTTCGGCATGCATAACTTTTTTTCTACAAAGGATAAAATTCTAATTCTTTTGAATTTAGGTTGGTAACACAAGTATCTAGTTCTTTCATTTTGTTTCATAGCATTTTGTTGAATATTTTTCTTTTAATTAAGTTTTGAAGTCAAAACATTTATAATTTAGACATAGGTGCACTTCGGCTTGCATAACTTTTTTGGTATGTATTGAAATTCAATTTTTCATTTTTTGTTAGAACGAGGACATCAATACCTAGTGGATATATATTTTTCAATTTTTTTTCCTCAAATTTACTATTTTTCAACAATGATTTTTCATCGAATTTGACGTTCAGTGAAAAACCTATGTACAGTAAAACTAAAAAATAAAATATAAAATAAAAACAAAATATATTAAATTTATAGTCATTGGAAAGCACGTTTTGATCACTACAATCATCCAACTTGGTTTATCAAGTTGACTCCATTTGCACCTCCTTCCCAAGCTTCGATAGTAAAAAAAATGCATAAATTTTGAAATGGTGGAGGGGAAGGTGAAAAAAGGGGGTTCATTAGAACCCCCCTTCTAATGAAGGGGGTTCATTCGAACCCCCCTTATATTGTGCAAAAGGGGGTTCATTAAAAGGGGTTCATTAGAAGGGGGGAGGGTTCATTAGAAGGGGGGGTTCATTAGAAGGGGGGTGGTTCATTCGAACCCCCTTCATTAGAAGGGGTAAACCATTTTAAATTTTTTGATGAGCATTTCTAATTTTTCTTCATTCAAAAAATTGTAACCCAATATTGTGGGTTTACCCTAGACAAATTGTGAAAATCTGCAATCCTATAAAGCAGAATCGTAAAGCAATCTTTTATAAATTGTTTTATGATTTCTTGCTATTTTTAGCAAATTTTTGTTGACTTTTCCTCTTGGTCGAATTTGAGTCTTATCTTGGAGAGATAAGGTGTTTTTTGGGCTTTTAAAGCAGATCCAACATATTTTTAGAGGCTTGACAGTGTGATCATAAAAGCAATATGCTTTTTTCTGAGCTCGGATTAGGGTTTCTTGAGAGTTATGCCTTTCAAAAGACTTATTCTTTTTATCTCTCCTTCTTAGTTCAGATTTTGTTTTCCTGCTCTTATGCATTTTTGAGCTTGTGAACCCTTTGTACTTAGTTTTGGCAAATTGACACTCTTTCAATTTCAGTAATACAGCAAAGTTCTTTCCATTTTCTTGTCTCCAAACTGGTAACAGTAGTTTGATGCTTTGTTTTTTTAGATTTGAAGCCTTAATGTCCTACTTTTATGAGTGTTCTGCACAGGTTTTCATGTTTTCAGGTTGTATGATTTATTTGATGTCTCTAAATCTTCATATGAATTATTGATGAAATCATGCACTGGTGAGATTGTAGGAACTATTGTAATAAAGGAATTGTTGTGAGTGGCAAGATCTATTTTCTGTCAGAAGTAATAAGTTAAACATCAGTAGTCATAGGTTTTAGTTTTCAAACATCTTTTTATCCCTTTCCTCAGAAATTATTTAGAATAAGATCAATCATTCGGAGAACCAGCTCGCTTTGGAGATTCCTCCTTCACTTAGATCACCCACATCTAAAGGAGGTTTCCATGTTTCAGTAGGTTGCTAAATATTGCATTCAACAGGGTGCAAATCTATTGACAACAGTAACATAATTTTGGATACTTACATTAAACTTAATGTGGATGCAAGGCCTTATGATGCCTAGGTTAGTTATGATTAATGTCACTATGTTACTTCCTAGCCTATGGTTCTATATGAATTTCTTAATTCATTCTTTACCTCCTATTGAATACTATGGGATTTGTGTTTTATATTTTCTATTATAGATGGCTTAAGCTTTCTATGTGGCTACTTGTATTGCTTGGATTTATAATGGATGTTGAAGGAGGCAAAGCATCTTGTGCTAGATCTTGTTTGGTTCAAAATTTAAATGGTCCTCATTTATTGAAGGATAGAGAAGCACCTATAAGTAATCATTTGCAACCTTCTATTTTACCAATGTAATAACCAAATGTTTGCTCAGCTTATTGAAGACATCTTGATGTGTACAAATATGCATCATATATCCTCATGGAATTCTCTCCCTATACTATTATAATATATCTTTAGCTTAATAATTAAACACTAATTAGATAATTTGTTAAGGTATATGTATAATATTATAATAGAATTATATTAAAAAAAAAATCTAAAAAATAAATATCTTAAGAAGGATATCTCTTGGCTTATTACATATAGATTATTTTAAATATATATATGTTAGTATATACACACACATAAAAAAGAAAGAGAAAGAAATAAAGTGATATAGGAAGATGAAGAATACGAAGGGAGCTAGATAGAGAAAGATAAAATAAACAGAGAGACGTGGGCAAAGAAGGGGTGGAAGAGAGACTCTCAATTAGTTATTCCATGCCAATAATCTAAAGATGACACATATCTATAGAAAGTGGAGCATGTCATTTACTTCATATTTTTTCTTTAAAACTTCTTTACATTGAGAAGAATTCTATAGTTACATTATGGGATCATTCATCCGTGTACACAAAATCACTTACTCAAATCTCACTTCAAATTAATAAATCTATATCTAATATACCAAAAATTATCCTTCTCAAAATGTCTAATCTTTTTATCAAAATATTAACATTTTAAATATAATAAATTGATTTAAAATAGACACCTTGAAAAAAAATCTCTCCACATATTTTACATAAATTTATTAAAAATAAATAATTGTATACCTATTACACGTCATAAAACAATACATAATACAATTCAAATACATAATACAATTTATCTGAAAATGTGGACGCACGGCATTATTCCATCATGGGTCTCAACCGACCAACCATGAATACCTCATTTATTTATATATTTAAATTATTAAATATTTTTTAAAAATATATCAAAATTAAATAAAAAGTAATAGACAGATTTAAAGTTTATTATGAAAGCTTAAATTTTGAAGTCAACGCTATTATAAATTTTTAATACTTCAAAAATTAATTTTTTTTTCAATATATATAAAATCTCTTAATAAAATTTGAATTGTCTTTTACAAATAAAATATTGCACGGCCATCAAATTTAGGCCTGTTCACCATAATAATTCTGAATCCCATAAAACCAAAAAAAACATAATCATTGCCGTGAGTCAAAAACATTGCTTATTAGTTTTATGTTAATATTTTCCAATAAATTAAATTCAAAAGCTTAGTTTTCTTAAGGAGTACAGATGGAATAAGTTCACCAGCTAGCAAACCCACGAACTCCGAACCAGACAATCTCATTCGCCTATATTCTTTTTATTACGTCCCACATGGTTTGTACTTGCTAATTCATTTCTTATAAAAGAAAAGTACAATGGCTTTTGCAAGGACAAACAATCAAGTGGCAGTAAGCTTAAATTGCAAAGACATTACCTAACAGTTCGTAAAAATGTCTAAGGATTTTGTTGACAGGTCCGAAAAGGAGATGAATTCACGTACTCGCATGATGATGATGTTCCTGGGAAGTCTAAGATTTATGTGGGGTTGGGGAAGTATCTTGCGGATTTGAAGAAGCCTTGGTTCCACAGAGAGGTGTCGGCAGTTGATATGCAGTGTATGGGGGTTGGTAGGAAAACAACTCACATTGAATCTCTACAATGATCCTCAAATTAAAGGTGAAATGGTGGTTCCCTCATTCTTTGCTGTTTCTAAGTTGTCTTTAACAGATAGAAGGCCGCACTGTTTCTAATTTTGAAGTCCTCATGGCTGTTAAGATTAAGAGATCTGTTCCTCCATATGTGAGGCATTCCCTCTTATTTGTTTTTGTCTTGTTTTTGGGTGGCTTATTTCATGGATATCATATAAATTCAATCAATTATCTACTCCAGAGTTGTTTCTTAGTTTCACCAAATGTCCAATTTAATTTTGTTCAGAAATTATGCAGGCGTGAATACTGTAGTCTGAGTTCTGAAATGGTGGATGATTTCACAATTCTCGTGGTATTTCAATGTTTGTAGATTGTTTCAGTTTTGTGTGGGGTTGGAGAAATGTATTGGGGATTCGAAAGGGCTTTTGTTTCACAGTGAAGTGTCAGTCGTTGGTGTGCAATCTATGGGAGGTGGTGGGAAAACATCTCACATTGAATCTCTATGATTATCCTCAAATTAAAGGTGAAATGGTGCTTCCCTTACTTTTGTTTTGTTTCTAAGTTGTATTTAACGGAGAAAAGGTGACCTTGTTTCAAATTTTTAGGTTATTATATCTGTCAAGAGGTCGTTCCTCTGCATTTAAGGTATTCCCTCTTATTTGTTTCTGACTTGTTTTTGGGTTGACCATCCCATGGATATCATATGAATTCAATCATTTATCCGCTCCAGAATTATTTTTGGTTGCAGCTATCCTCTGAACTCGTTTTTTTCAGAAATCATGCATGTGTGAATACTCTAGTCCGTGTTCTAAAATGGTGGATGATTACCTGCACTTGCTTGATGATAATGTTCCTGGAAAGTCTCAGATTTACGTGGGGTTGGGGAAGTATGTTGCGGATTTCAAGAGGCCTTGGCTCCACAGTGAGTTGTTGGTTGTTGGTATGCAGTGTATGGGGGTTGGTTTGAAAACAACTATTGCATTGGATCTCTACAATGAAGCTCAACTTAAAGGTGAAACGTTGGTTCTTTCAAATTTTCTTCTTTTGATTTTAAATTGTCTTTACCAGAGAGGATACCTTGTTTCAAATTTTTAGGTCCTGATAACTTCAAGATTAAGGGGGATGTTCCTCTGTATGTGAGGTATTCCCTCTTATTTGTTTGTCTTGCTTTTAGGTGTCCCATCCTGTGGATATCATATAAGTTCAATCATTTATAACTCCAGAGTTTCGTTTAGTTCATTTATCGTCTGAACTGGTTTTGTTGAGAAATCATGCAGGCGTGAATAGTATAAATGCTAGATGATTCCCTGCACTCTCATAATGATAATTTTCTTAGAAAATCTCAGTTTGTCATCTATGTTGGGTATTTGAAGAAACTTTTGATCCACATCAAGGTGTCAGTCGATGGTGTCCAGTGTATGGGGGCTCATGGGAAATCAACTCTCACATTGAATCTCTACAGTGATCCTCAAATTAAAAATATGGTTCCCTCAATTTTTTTGTTTAGTTTT
This sequence comes from Sequoia sempervirens, assembly GCA_007258455.2. Lineage (NCBI taxonomy): Eukaryota > Viridiplantae > Streptophyta > Pinopsida > Cupressales > Cupressaceae > Sequoia > Sequoia sempervirens. The sequence goes on along the minus strand of VDFB02350806.1, from coordinate 26,072 downwards.
GAAGTTGTCTTTACTGAGGAGAAGGCCACCATGTTTCAAATATTTTGGCCCTTAGAACTGTCAAGATTAGGGGAACTACTCCTCTGCATGGGAGGAATTCCCTCTTATTTGTCTCTGTCTTGTTTTTGGGTGGCTTACATGGATATTATAAAACTTCAATCATTAATCTACTCTAGAATTGTTTTTTAGTTACATCTATTGTCTGGACTGGTTTTGTTCAGAAACCATGGAGGCATGAATACTCTAGTCTAAGTTCTAAAATGGTGGATGATTCCGTGCACTCTTATGATGATAATGTTCCTCAAAAGTCTCAGTTTTAAGTGGGGTTGAAGAAATGTATTTGGGATTCGAAGGGGTTTTGGTTCCAAGGTGAGGTGTCAGTTGTTGATGTGCAGTGTATGGGGGCTGGTTTGAAAGCAGCTCTTGCATTGAACCTGTACAGTGATCCTCAAATTAAAGGTGAGATGGTGCTTCTCTCAAATTTACCAGAGAGAAGGCCACCATTTTTCAAATTTTTAGGTCCTCACAACAGTCAAGATTAAGGGGACTATTCCTCTGTAATTTAGGTATTCCCTCTTTTTTTTTGTGTTGTTTATGGGTGGCCTATCCCATGGATGTCATATAAATTCAATCATTTATCTGCTCTAGAGTTGTTTTTTGATTTATTATTATCAGAAATCATGCCTGTGTGAATACTCTAGTCTAAGTACTGAAATGGTGGATGATGCAATGTACTGTCATAACGGCAATGTTTCTGGATAGTCTCGGTTTTATGTTTGGTTGGACAAATATATTGGGAATTTGAAGGGACTTTTGTTCCATAGCAAGGTGTTAGCAGTTGGTGTGCATTGTATGGGAGGTGATAGGAAGACTACTCTCACATTGGCTCAATGAAATGATCCAAATCAAAGGTGATACCCCTGTAAATTCTGTTTATGTTTTTCTCAATGTTTTAAGCCTTTATTAAGAAAAGCCATTCTACTTTGAATTTCTGGGTTTTCCTCTCATGTCAAGATTATAGGTATGTGTGTAAAAAGAGATAAGCTAGCACATACAAACTGCGTTCTTATGGTATTGTGTGGTTGATTGGAAGTGTTATTTTTAGTGCTTTTTCTTTCAAAAAAAATCAGTTTTGGTTACTATGAGAACAGAATGGGAGGTCTCTTCCTATAAAGCCAATTTAATTGACATATGGTCTTTTGTCTCAAGAGGCATCGAATCAGTTTTTGCTTGATTTTTCTTGATTTCCCTTCTATAAGCAATGCCACTTCTTGCCTTTCATCAACTCCCTAAGGCTGAACTTGGGTTAGTCTCCTTGCATCTTGATTCCATGAAAATTCTTAGCTATCAAGAACTATTCTTAAACATCAAACAGTTCAACATTGAAAATTCTTAAACATCAAACAGTTCAACATTGAAAAGTAAATTTTTGCCAGTAGAAATAAGACAATTATGACGAGGAATCAAATTTCCATTGACTATTTGACCATTAAATCCTTTGATGTTTTAATTGGAGCAGCCATAAGTGCACTGTGTGCCATAATGGCTTGTAGTTGCCCTAATGATCTAAAGTGACTTCATGTAGAAGGCACCTCTTAAAAACACAGCCAAGAGGACTTTTTTTTCAAGCATCGCCAATATATATGCACCAAAGTTTCTTCTTTGCCGCATTACATACATTTAGAATCTGTCATGGGGGTCACTATGCTACTCTGTATTAGATTAAATGACATATTTTCATGCATGTTAAGGTATTCAATCTTAAAAGAACACTTGCCTTTCCGTGGATTCTAGATTATTTTGACAACAATGTGATATCACTGTCTCATCCCCAAACCTGAAAGGAACATTAGAGACTATTTGGGAGAAGATAGCTAAGGAGTGTTTATTATTTTTAAAAATTAATGTAAACTTATCCATTTCTAACGTGTAACCTTTTAAAATCTCATTTATTTTCACATTGTTGTTGCCGATTCTGTTTCCTATTTCTCATATCATAGATCCTTAGACAACATAGCTAAGGAGTGTTTCTAAGAGTCAAGGTTATTTCTAGAGGACACAAAAATATGTGTTGATGCACTATTTGACATTTGGGTTTATGTTCCAAAGCTACAAAGGCATGATGCTTTTGCCATTTTATCAGAACTTGCATGCAGAAACCTGCTAGATTTAACTAGAAATCCAAGGTAATTGCCTTTCCTTTTATATATTGAATCTGTTGTTATCTTTAATTTCAACACTAAGCTGGCATGCTTGCTCTGAACAGGGGAAGTACAACAATCTCATATGGAAATGCTTTGGAGTTATTCTTTTCTCAGCTTGATGTAATGCAAGATTTGCCTTATATTTGGCACACGATGGCAATGTAGTCTACAGAAAGAGGTTGGTCATAAGATGGAGGGAGTAGTTTGCCAGGTGAAGGAGAGTCGCTTAATGATGGTGCATTCGATACCCAATTCCCTCCCATTCTCGCTGATGAGTTATTTAAAAACTCTTACACATGCATTTTGGCCTAAAACAATATTTATTGTTTTTTAAAATACTAACCATTATTTTTTATGTTCACCTTTGATGTCAAGTTGTAGGACAGAATTGAATTTCAAACATGACTTTCTGCATATTATAAGGTTTAAATCACTCCTCTAAGAAAACTCAACAGCCTGTCATAAGGCTTGGATATTCTAATCACATGTTCAGTGGTTACACTCAACAGCCTATGTAAACCTATTCAGAATATCTAGAATTTTTGGATGCTCAAAATATTCTACCCCCTAATAAGTAACAATAAGCAACACTACTATTTTCAACTCTCAACTTTTTCATTGTGTAAAATTAACCACCTCCGTTCTCTGCATCACAAATACAGACACTCTTTTCGCTTTACACATTTCTTCAATATGATGAGAATATAACCTATATAACTTATTAACTAGTAGTCATAATTAATGCACAATGATCTTACTGGATTTCCTGTGTGATTTATATGTGCAGACCCTATGGAGGAAAATAACTGGCATAATATGAAATTCCCCAAGACAGAGGTTCTTTTGTCACTCTTACTTTGACAGATACTTTCTTCCCCCATTTTTGAAATCCGTGAGAAAGATAAAATTTCTGATGGTGTTCAACTGGGGTACAAAGAAGGCAATAGAGAAAATCATATGCAAGAAATCCAGAGGAAAATTGAAAGACATAAGACAACCTCAATTCAACTCCCTCAATTTCTTGAGTTGTCCTATTTCCTTTAAAAATCATATGAAATTTTCGGATCATATGCAGAAAGTTTCTGATGGTTTACATCACTACTCTAAGAAATTTTCAGTATGCAATGGCTCGAAAGAACTTCCACAGGAGATAAGACAACTCGAGAATTTGATGGAATTTGATATGAGAGAGTATTCTCAATTGAGTGAACTAAGTTCCATGAAAGCTTGTTGTACGTGATGAAAATATTAGCAAGCAATGGTTGCTGGCCAAGAATGTTTATATTCCAGATCTTACAGTGGAAATTGTGGAAACACAGTTTAGTTTGGATTGACCTCTTTTCTTATCTCATCCTGAAGCACAAGATCCAAGCATCTTGACAATTTCATATTTACTCGTACAAATCAATAGAAGGTCCCCTATATTTTCAGCCTATGAATGTGATTAATTATTTTGGAAAGTTGAATTCAGTAAACATTCTTTGCTGGTTTATATGTTCATGATTATTAGACTAATTCAAATGCGCATTAATTTTCACTGTACTCAGTTGATGTAGCCCTGCCCTGATCCTGCAAGATAAACGTCACAAATCAACTCTCTGACCACTTAATGCAGTCTTCTCTTAACCTGCAAAATAATCACCAAGGGCACAAACACTCTGCCCTGCCAAAAACAACTCTATATAAAACCCCCTGTTTGTTGCATTTCATGTATAAAGTCACAAGCAAATATCAAGAATAACAGGAGCTAGCTGTGAAAAGACATAGTGTACTCACCAAAAGCAAACATAATAACATCCGATTTGTTAAGAACAAGACAACTCAGAAAAGAGGGTTGCACGGTACAAAATATATGAACTATCAACAATCAAATGTGTATCTGTTTAGAAGGTGTCTCAACCTTTGATTTTCCTGTAGCATGTTTAATTATTTAATATTGAAATTATATTTTATAATTATTCCATGTTACAACTTGCAGTTTCTGTTTTCGAAGAGTCAAATGGAAAGTCGCTATTACATGTGGAGTTGAGCATGAATGCAATTTCTATTTCATGTTGAGTTTGCATGGAATGTGAGCACTTTGGAGGTGCAGGTTTAGTAATAATTGGCAGTTACAATATTGCATGTGGTGATAATTGGAAATTTACCATTATGCACGTGTAGTGGTTTTGGTATTTTCCATATTGCATATTCACTCTTGAGTGTTGGATTTGAGAAATGTCTAATTAATGCATTGTATGCTCCTATATATTGAGCACTTGTATTTTGAAGTTGTATGTTGATATTTTGTTCAAGTACCGTTATGTTGTCAAAATAACTCCAAAATTGAAAAGAAGTGCGAAGACTCCCACAAGGCTCTTGTGATTATATTGTAACTTGTTTATTGTTGCCGAATATTATAATTGAGCTATGTTTTGGAGTGTGGGGTTTTTCTCCAGAAAGGGTTTTCCCCATGTAAATTTTGTGTTATGTTTTCATTGTTAATCCATTTATGATATGTATGTGCATCTAAATTTGTAACCATTAAGGTGTTTATGAAATTTTTGCAACTCTTTCCTGCTTAGATTAGTGTAGGAAGCATCTTTCATGCACTTGGCTTCCTTTCAACATCCTCACATTAGCTGCCTCCATGTTGGATGATTGTGGGGGGAAAACAAACAAAATAAATGCAATTATGTGTCACAAGAGACCATGCACATATGGAGGCAACATTGACCAAGGGTGAAGGAGGTGTCGTGTCATTAATAAGGCACAGTGTCCTCACCAATGCTAAGTGACTGGCAGAATGGTGTCCCTCTCGTATTTACTACTCATGTCAGCAGATATTCATAGGTTTTTGGAAATAAAAAACATGAGAGAAGAAAAAGAAGAAGGGGAGAGAAAATTTTAAGACTCTCACGACCCCCCTTAGTTTATTATTGAAGTCTGGGTTGGAGGAAATGAGTGAAGAAATGAAGAGAGCATAGGAGGAAAAGAGTAGAGAAAAGCATGAAAAGGAAGAAATTACACAAGTAGGGAAGAGTATAATGCAGCTCATAAGGCATGGAGACATCTTGGGGCTTAGATAGCAAAGGAAAAAGGTGAGAGGAGAGGGTTGAAACATATTTGTTGAAAAGGCTTTAGAAATTTTCAAGCAAATGCAACTGGTAGATTGGGTGTGGTGTTAACATGATCTACAAGTGGTATCATGTCCTCATCACTAGGGATCAGTTGGCATAAAAAATAGACCCCACAACTATTGATAGCATCCTCGTTGCCTATGTTGGAGTTCTAAATAAAAATGAGAGCATATTTGAAGAAATTGGGGATACTTGGGGATTTACTGTTGCGATATATGTAGGATAATTCTTCAGCAAAGCTAAGTAGATATTTTACTTATACATTTCCACTTCATTCTCATTGTGTAAATTGGCCTACAAATATTTCACTTTATTATAGAATAGATTGACTACCATATTTAAATGGTATCTATGCAACTCATTCATATTGATCGTGTGAAATCAGAAGTTCAAGTAGGTGGGTTCCACATTTCCAACTTGACCTTGGTTTCTAAGCATTTTTGTACTTACAAATTATTTATGAAGGGTTTCCTAGACTTTGGGTTCCTTGAAATGAAACTAAGCATTTATTCTTGTCTCAACAAAACCAAATGAAAGGTCAATGTTTCTATAAGTTTGAAATGTAAAATAGAGATGAATTTTCAAAGATACTTTGAATGTATGTTAAATAGCACACCATGAAAGAGAAATTAAAATGTTAGGCAAAGAATCTCATTAGATGCAATATGATAGTGGTAGTTTGAGAATTTTCATAACCATTTAATTGGATGGATTTGATTCTAACAATGTTGGTAACCATTTGTATGAATTTGGGTATATGTTATATGAGTAGAGATTAGTTAGGATGGCTTCTAAGTAAAACCATAATAATCATAAAATAGTGAGACACTAATATGCCAATGTTGCTTTAAAGATCAATTGGAGAGTCGAATATAGTATTATACACATAGCACACTATGACAGTAATTCAAGGTTATCACTCAAGTTTATTTTAGGTTCCCTATTACTAATGTATAAATGTAGAAAATTATAAAATTATTATGCATCATCAAAGAAATCTAAATCAAGTTTTGAACTTTAAACTCATGAATATTGACAAACTATCAAGCAAAAATTATAAATTGTATACATCATATCAAGATCATAATAATCATAAAATAGTGAGACATTAATATGCCAATGTTGTTTTAAAGATCTATTGGAGAGTCAAATATAGTATTATACACATAGCACACTATGACAGTAATTCAAGGTTATCACTCATGTTTATTTCAAGTTCCCTATTACTAATGTATAAATGTAGAAAATTATAAAATTATTATGCATCATCAAAGAAATCTAAATCAAGTTTTTAACTTTAAACTCATGAATATTGACAAACTATCAAGTAAAAATTATAAATTTTATACATCATATCAAGATCATAACATTGGTATAAACTTGACAACCTTGCCTTCATCTTTGATACATCCTTGGTGAATGGGTTGTGATTGAAGGTTGTCACGTCGTAAATGATACATTCTAGTGCATTAGAGGTATTCCTAATTCGAGTAATAAGGGATCCAAAGTCTATAATGTTGTGCATAAGGGGTGATGTTCATTCTTGGGGGTTAACCAAATAAAACCTTGCATGGCTTTGCATCAGAATATAGATTTTGTATATGGTGATTTTGATTACAATAATGTAACTTCATGTTTATGTATCTATTATGGCATGGTGTCTTGGTCTACACTTCACTTTATATCTATGGTTGTAAATTTTTAGCAAGTCCTTCAAGTGGAAAGATTGAGAGTTCAAAAGATGGTAGTCTTAAAATCTTATTCTCCCTTGGAATATACTATGTGCTACTTGATGTGTTTCTGATGCCAATAGTGTGCAACCCACATATATGCATTTTTATTATATCTTTCACATTCTCATATGATCATGTAGATAATAGTGGGAGACAACTCAAATTTATCTATTCATATTCAAATTTTGAACATAATATTTTATTGGTTTTTTGTAATTCCTTCCCCTCCACTTCATTGGTCAAGGAATCATATACTAGTTGTAATCCTAGCAATAAGTAAAGGACTTATCAATTCTCTATCTAAATCTCCACATCCATTACTATTAGAAAATTTGATAATTTTAGAATGACTTTTTTTAATATCGCCCTTTGTAGGTTTGTAGCCACAATGATATCTTCAAGAAGCCAAGTTTTTTAACCTTATGTAAGTGTAGTGTGATACTACCACTTATTCTAGTTTGATCTTGTTAGGTCTTTTCATGAAATCATGTCAACCATGTACACCATTAGTACAAAGGTGGTCTTGGAATTGTACAAATACCTTTCCACTACAATATATTAAAAATTAATTTAGATTTCCATTCTTATTAGGGACACTAGATGTTTTTTATTGATTAGTCAACATCTCAATATGAGAGTGATCTTGTGTCCCATGAAGTAATGTGTTAAGAAATCTTAGCACCAACCATAATTGGTGCATCATTGTCCCTTGGTAAAGTCTTCTAATCTTCATCCTTTAGACCCTCTAATAGATTTATTATATATATTTCTCCCCATTTTGCATTCTCTAAATATTGGCAATATCTAACTACAACTCTACAAGATTGAATTATCATTTGAAATTTTCTACTTGTCATAATTTGAGACTTTTTCATGATTGATTGGAGTTTTATTTATTGAACTGCTAATCCTTTTTGGTTGTAGAAGATATCATGCATTAAAATCCTCAACTTCATAATTAGTAACATTTATGTTGTGCAAATATATTAGGTGAATATTTTAGAAATGAAACAAACTAAAAAATTATTACAAAATTTATATATTGTTTGTTTTTACCTATTTGCATGAATGATCCATGTATCCTCTTGCATTACCTTGTGAGATAATCTTGAGACTCAAAAATAGTTTTTTCTTAATTTCAAAACCTAAAGATTGAATGCATATACAATTTCATGATATTGGGAATAAAAAATACTCATCTCTTCCTCCTTTTAATTTTTATTTACCTTGGATTAGACTCCATCACCAAGTGCTAATTTGAATACATGTGTTATAGTGGGTTATATAAATTCAAGGAATAGAATTGAAAGACTATATATAAAGCTGATTTGTCATTTTTTCCATAACTTTGTTCAAGAGAACAAAGTGAAGAAGCAAGGATAGATTTGAACCTAATGACATACCTTAGATAGACATCCTAAATTCATGGAATTAGTCATGTACCTAAATATTTATATAGAGGACTTAGTCGAAACCATACAACTCTAGCTTAGGGACCCTTTCAATTGTTTGGTTGTATGATGCACTTGTAAGTGGTTAGCCCTAGGAAGTTACCACATGCATTTGGGAATATAATAGTGGGATATGCATACAATCATGTAATATTCCATAGTTACTGCTCTAAGATATTGGGCCAGTAATATTTATGATCAAGTTCAAGTAGCATTGGTGGGCTCAAAAGCCAAACACTCAACTTGCATAGTGTTGTTGCTATTTTCAGTCACCCTTATAAAAAATTGCACCCTATCTTTGAAGTGAATAAAATTATGTCTTTTTGTCACCTTTTCATTCTAGTTTGTAAACCTATGTCGGGTGTCGCTCAAGTTTTCAAACCTATCCCTAACCCGATGACCTTGAAGTCCAACATAAAAGCTACTTTTGTGTTGGTCCTTTTGGAAGTTGTGAGTAAGTGTCGAGTTGTCAAAGGGTTTTCATATCCACTAAATTTTACCAAAGGTGGAAAAGAAGAAATAATAAGGGGTTTGGAAAAACTTTGGGCAGTTTTGAAACCTTTATCTTCTCCTAACAAGGTTTCCAAAACTTAATTATTCCTGCAGAAAATTCTTTAGAAAGTTGAGCATCTTTCCTAAGAGGTTCATTTTGGAGGAGTTCGCTAAAGGAGAAACATAAAAGAATTTTGAGGGTTGATTTAGAGTAGCGAGTGATGAACTTGGTTTCAAAACTAGGGAAAACTTCGAAGATATTTTGAAAACTATGCCCAAAATTTGATATGTGTGCAATTGAGCAGTAATATGTTATTATTCCAAGAATTCATTCATAGGGAAAACAATGCTATCATAAGTGAACTTATTGCAAGAAAAACAATAACATTCAAAATGCACAACTAATGCGATATATTGCAAACATGAAAATGAAATAGTGCATTGCAAAAAAAAATGAAAATATGGAGATAAAGTTGAGATTTTTTTAGAACATTCACACTATAAAATACAAATTCAAAAGTGAAAAAGATATATATTCATATATATTTATAGATTTTTTGTATTACATCACAAAAAGGGGATTTCCAGTACAAGGGGTCTTAGGCACAAAGCGTAAAATGAGGATCCTAATGCCCTCTATCACTCCCTGTAGACATTCAATCTGTACAAGTGAAAAGAGATTTTTGTTAAACTCAATGAAGTGGGAAAAGGTAGATCCATCATATTGTGTTCCAATCTGGCACAGAGTAGGGCAATTACTTGCTTAGCTTGTTTGTTCCTCAACACATTAGCGATGTAGATTGTGTCACCCACCAGGCCCACACACAAATGCATAGATAAACCTCCCAGTGCACTCTCAACACATGGCAACTACATTGGCCTCACTAGGCACTCAACGAAATGGATTCCCCATTCAAATATCTTGAATGTGCGAATGAAATTGTAAATGAAACAATCCAACAGACCAGAGATGTGCACATTCCCTTGGGACAAGAAATGTTCGCCAATTATCTTTTGGATGACCCCCTACTCCACATTGTTGCATATGAGGAAAACTTCCTTGAGTTGGTCTGCAACCAACATCTGCATAGTACTACATTCCACACCCTCAATGGTGAGGAAATCACTCCTAATCTCATAGACGACATGACTTGAAGAACTCGACATATCTAAAATTGTAATTATCATTATGCAAAATGAGAAGTACTTTAGCTAATTTATAGAATGGGAAGGGTAAGTTAGAAGCGTCTTATTTGAGGAAATTAGTTCAAGAAAGGTCACTCAAATTGCCTCAAACTTAATGAGCTTAGCGAAGTGATGTAATGGTAATTTAGTAGAGTGGGTTTTGGCATCAAATAAATCTTCTACATTTAAAAGATTTGCACAGAAACAATCTTAGGCAGCATATTATCAACTTCCAAAAATGACAAGTTGCGGACTGTTTGCCCGAGTAGGTTGCCACGAGGCCTACAGATAGTGAGCATTGATTTATTTCCTCATATTTTCAATCAAAAATTGTGATGCAATCATAAACACTCTTAAAATAGTCATTAATGACTATGTGTCATGACCAAACAAAAATCAGTTGGTCTCCTGCAAGCTACTTATTCAGCCAGATAATAGTTATCGTTATTTCAAGAATTTGTTTTCAAGAAAATCCTGATAGTTATACTTACAAAACTATAAATATGTTTCATTTGGACATTGCAAGGGTCCAAAATGTTTATCCCCCTTGCATCGTGATGTAAGGGAGAGAATTGATCTTAATTGAAGGATCAATTTTGCAATTTTGATTATTTGTTGTAGATGTTTATTGTCTATGAGCAGTAAATTTTGAATGAAATACTTAATGCTTATGAAAAATTTTGTGAGCTTTGATAGGTGTTATAGATATTCCTTCCTTGTGAGGATTTTCTATTCTTTGGTGTTTTGTTCATATACCTTCAGTGAATGTTAAAATTGTTGTGAATCAAGTTAGCTTACTATTGATAGTTTTATTTGTGAGTCGTGATATTGATAGTTTGTCAATTTACTTTTCATCTTAGTTAGTTATTTTAAATCAATTTCAATCGCATCTATTTCATGGCTATGAATAGTTGTTAGCTATCCTTTTTTTCCTTCTAGTCAAAAGCATACCCCTGATTTCATAAAAATCAAAACATCTAAAAAATTATCAAAACAGGGAGTTGTACCTCAACTAAAATGCAAAGGAAGATCACCAATGTAATGGTGATCTCTCCAACTATTGGTGATCAATTAGTTCTTCTTTTAGGCAGAATGGAGTCAATCTAAGTTAATTGTTTAAAGAAAAAAATCTATCAACCAACATATTTTTGGCAACTCCACTGGGGAGTGTAGAAATTACAAAAGTTTCCTTATCATGATTTAAGATGGTGTTACCCCATGAGAATATTTTTCCTATCTTCCAGCCAGATTTAGATTGGGCTATGGTTGAACAAGAGGACATCATCTCACAATTGAATACTCTTGTGTGGAGATATAGAAGAAGTGTTGTTGATTATATGAGAGCTAATTTTTTTCTTGAAGAAGAGGATGAAAGAGCACAATGACCACTACAAAGAATAGTGGAAAGAGCTCTGAGGTTGGAAATTGTTTGGTACCAACACCCTCAACCTCACACCAATCATATTTGAAATCATCCTCCAGTTCAAAACCTGCCATCAAGGAATTAATTCAAAGTAGAAGTTTTTGAAGTAGAAATGAATTATCTCTCCCTGAATAGAGGTTGGAAACTCTGAATTAAAAAATTCTTTATTGATACAATCCTCCTTATATCGCTTCTACTTCATCATTTCCATGAATGGCCCATTTTGGACCATTAGCATTACCCAAATTTTCACCTCTTCCTATTGGATCCAAGGAAAACTTTCTAAAATTTGTTGGGGAAGAAATGAAAAATCCTAAGGATCACATCCAAGCTTTTACAGTTGCTTGTGCAATCTTTAGAGTTATGGAGGAAGATGTGGTAGTTCAAATTTTTGTAGAGTCTCTAGTTGGTAAAGCAGTGGATTGGTTCTGGTGGTTAGATGATGGATGTAGATCACTAATTGATATATTCTGAGGAGTAAGTTTATTGAAAGATTCAAAATAGTCATTGTTACAACTACCCTATTAAGGTCCCTGTTTAGAATTTGGAAGGGAGAAAGCAAAAGCATGAGGGACATTGTTGATAGGTTCACTAGAATCTTGAGATATATTCCTCATCCCAATGTGCCCACTCAATCCAATTTGGTGATTTCCTTCATATCTACTCTACGCCCTGAGGTACAAAGCATGATAGACTATGTTGGAAATCATTCCTCAACTTACTGGTTTGTATTATTCCTTCTCAACATAGCATCTATTTGATTTATCGAGATGATTCTCCTTTGTCGGTGAGACCTTATTTTATGTCTCCTCGATGGATAGATATTACTTCTTGCTTTGGCATTGTGTATACTTTGTCAACAAGAGTTGTTCAATTTGGCAGGAGTCTTCTTAGTGTCTCCTCGAAACTCCTATGAGAATGTATCAAAGTGGATTTACTTTTTTTTCGGGACATTGATTCATGTCTCCTCGACATGCCAATGGAAGGTTGGTGACTCTAGTCAGTGGGACCTCGCGAGTTCATCGAGAATTTGAAGACAGTCTCTTCGATAGGCCAATGGGCTGTAGTGGGGACCACATGGAGTGGTATTACCCTTTCCGGTGTGACATCCTTGTTTCAGTGGGAGATGATGGATTGCCTCATCGAAATGGCTATATGCATAGACTTGTGTAAAAAACTAGCCCACAGGTGCCTTGGTGGGACACGACCATGCTAAGTGGGAGAGAGAGGATTGGATGAAGTTGATGGAGGAAGTGTGACTAGATGTTTTGGCATAATGTGAGATTGTTGAAGTGACTCAGTGAATTCGAAGAAATATTGAATAGAGTCTCTTTAATGGTTTGATATGGCAAACAGTTAGACCATTTATTGTAGTTGCTCAGGGAATTCGAATCAAACAATTCCTTAGGAGTTTTGGAATGATGAACGAATGGTGTGTAGTTTGAATTGAACTAAGGCAAGGTTGATTAGGGAAATGATATGTTGCTAAGATTGATTCTGTGAATTAACACATGGAAGCAGAAGTTTTGTAACTTTGTATGCAATCTCCATTTACTATAATACAAAGTGATCTTGCTTAGTGTGTGGGTTTTTCTCCTATAAGGGTTTTCCCACATAAATTTGGTGTTCAATTATGTTTGTGTGTTGGTTTTAATTGTCTATTCTATTACTTGTAAATGTGCATCTTAATGAACTGTAACTTGAAATTGAGCGTCAAATCTGCATAATTTCTCTTCTAATAATTTGGCATTAGGAAGGCATTTCCACACTCAGCTTTCCTTATAGACTAGGGATATTTGACCATTGACCAAATTTAGTTGTCTTGAGAATTGACCAAGCTTGGATTGAATGTGGGTATGGGAAGGTCAAAGACAGGACTAAAGAAAGGGAAAATTGTTAAAACCTCACATAAGAAAGTTGTAATGGAAGAAAATGCTAAGACAAAGGTTCAACATAAGATTCTCGATAATGAGAATCTAGCTCAAGCCCTCACATGACTTAAGCTAGAGCGAGGAAAGAAGATTGAGGAGAAGCGAATGCCTAAGATCAAAAAGCTTTCTACAATTAGGGACTAACCTCTAGGGTGTGTACCCAACGCGCCCTTGTTAACTAAGAGGAAAAGGAGAGCATGCATGCTCAACCATCCTCTTATGTGAAATATGATGTAATTTCAAATGAGGACCCAAAGGAATGTCCTCTTTTTGATAACAAGAAGAATGAGTAATGTAACAAGAAGCCTTTGTAAATAAGGTTCTACTGACCCACATTTAATATAAATAAAATAAGATGATATTTTTGGTGTGTTCAAATGAAGAACTCCAAAATATGTTTTCAATGCATGAATCTGTATGTCCTTGATGAATGAGTGATATATGCATATGTATATAATGAAAGGTAGAATAAGAATGTTTATTCGTAGAACCTAGTGTTAAGATGTGATAGACGTGAATGTGATGCAAGTTAAGTGTGAGTCAACATGGTGATCACTAGGAAAGAAATGGGTGGTTTAATGGTTTAGACAACAAACCAAACAAGAGGCTAGAACAGATTCTAAAGCTTGTGAATAGGCAAGAGGCTCGCATGGACCACATAGAACAAGAGGTTTGAGTGGCACACAAGGACCAGGATCATAGAAATGCAGAAGTCAATCAAGGGGATGGTGGTTCTGGAGTAGGCCCTCGAGGTCAAATTAAGGAAGAGCTTGGAAAATATCTCAAAAGAGTAGCACCGCCTAAGTTTGATGGTAAGGCTATCAGAGCACGAGCAGAGGCATGGATTATTGAGATGGAAAAATACTTTGGGCTCTGTAACCTTTCCAACTAGACTAAAGCGACATGGGCTACGTACCAGCTTTCCAATGAAGCACCAACTTGGTGGGATAATGAGAAATATCATAAAGGAATCATCTACCTACTAAGATTACTTGGGAACTCTTCAATATTTTAGGAAGAGATGGTTACCGCAAATTTTCTTCAACAAGAAGGTGATAGAATTCCAAAATTTAACTCAAGGGAGCATGATTGTTACTTAGTATTGGGAAAAGTTCACCAACCCATTGAAGTATGTGCCTCAGTATCATGGAGATGAACATTTTTGTATCTAGAAATTCATATTGGCACTAAGACCCCATATTGGAGCTAAAGTGGATATGCATGATCCTTTTACCATGAACGAAGTCTTCCAAAAAGCCACTAAACAGGAACAGAAATTGCAGTAGTTATCCAATTTCTGCAATAATACAAATCCTAAGTCACGGTTTGGTAACAAGAAATTCCATAAAGGAGATAAGAACCATCAAATCCACAATATCAAGAGGGGAAGTGAGTCATAGGAGAAGAGTGAAGATGGTAACGGTGGAAATAACCAGAAGGCAAGCAAAAACAAGGGTAAAGATGGCCAACAACAAAAGGGCTTCAGAGAGGACAAGCTAGGAGGTCGCAAAGGGCCTCGTGACGAGTGTTATACTTGCGGAGGTGATCATTATGCCTAAAAATATCCTCATTAGTCGAAATCACGAAAGGAAGGAAACTACCGGTAGACCCAACATCACCAGAACCACGTTGTTGAGAATAATAAACAAGTAGAGTATCAAACTTTGCCAATTTAGCTAATGGGTAAGCTATATGGCCAAACTGTCTCTATTTTAATTGATACTGAAGCTACAAAATGTTTCATAGATCCTAGAGTAATTTCTAAGATACCTATTAGATTTGGATACATAGAAAACTCATGGACATTCCAGCATGGTAATCAAGTAAAGCAGAGGATATATACCTATCTCTTTTGGAGTGATTTAGAGCTTCCAACCTTCCAAACCTAGGTCAACTTGTATGTGGCACCTTTAGGCTCATATGATGTAATTTTGGGGATAAATTGGTTAACCACGCATAGGGCTATACTGAACTAAGAGAATAAGGTAGTCAATTGTTTGGATGATTACGAGAACCCAGTTGAGATTTGTGGAATGCAAAGACACTTAGAGCTTAGACAAATTTTTTCTATGCAGCTCAAGAAGGCTCATCAAAAGGGGTGTGCAATTTATGTTATGCATATTAGTAACCCTAGCAGCATGAAATCGTATTTAGATGACTACCCTATTCTCAAGGAGTTCCAAGATGTATTCCTTGGTGAACTCACGGAGTTGCCTTCGAAATGAGAATTTGACTTCTCTGTTGACCCTGTACCAGGAAATAAGCCTCAATCTAAAGCACCTTAACAGATGACCACCACCAAACTCCATGAGTTGAAAGCCCAGTTAATGGAATTGTTGAACAAAGGGCTCATTAGACCTAGTGTGTCTCCTTGGGGAGCACCAATTATCTTTGTGAAAAATAAGGATGGAACCTTGCGTCTGTGTATAGACTATTAGATGTTAAACAAGGAAACCATCAAGAAACAATATCCACTCCTAAGGATTGATGAGTTGTTTGACCAGATGAAGGTAATCACAATGTTCTCTAAAATAGATCTTGGGTCTGGGTACCATCAGTTGAGAATAAAGAAATAAGATATTCTAAAAACTGCTTTTTGAACTCGATATGGACATTACGAGTTCACTGTGGTACCTTTTGGTTTGACTAATGCACCTACAACTTTCATGAACCTCATGAACAGTGTATTCAGAGATTGTTTGGATAATTTGTTTTAATCTTCATTGACAACATCCTAGTTTAATCAAAGTATGTCAAAGAGCATGATAGGCACTTGAGGATAGTTCTATAGTGGTTGAGAGAAAGGAAATTCTTTGGAAAGCTATCTAAGTGTTCATTCTATCAGGATAGGGTGCACTATCTAGGCCATATCACTTCAATTGAGGGAGTCTTAGTAGACCCTAAGAAGATCAAGGCGATCGTGGAATGGCTGGTAACTCAAAATGTGTCAAAAGTTCGTAGCTTCATGGGCCTTGTAGGATATTATAGGAATTTTGTGCAAGGGTTCTCCCATATTGAATCTCTTATTACATCACTTCAAAGAAAGGGAATTTGGTTTGAATGGACTGAGAAATGCAAGTAGGCATTCCAGTTCCTAAAGGATAGGCTCATGACAACACTGGTGCTAACCATCTCTGATCCTAATGGAAGATTCACAATAATCACAGATGCTTCAGGAGAGGGATTGGGAGTAGTATTAATCCAAGATGGACAAATGGTAGCATATTAATCAAGGAAACTTAAGTAGCACGAGGCGAACTACACACTGCATGATTTAGAACTAGCTACAATAGTTCATTCCTTACAGATGTGGAGGCATTATCTCTTTGGGAAGCCCTTTGAACTCAAGACAGACCACTTGGGATTGAGATATATTTTTACTCAACCAAACCTTAATGCGCGACAGAGAAGGTGGTTGGAATTCCTTAATGAGTATGACTTCAGAATTGGGTATATAAAGGGAAAGGAGAATAGAGTGGTTGATTCTCTTAGTAGATGAAGACATCTAACAACTATGATCTCGACAAGGTATAACTTGAGACAATAGGTGATACAACATTTTCCATGGGATGGGCTCTATGAGAGAGTGAAGAGTTCCCTTGCAGAGAACCCATCATATCATCGGTTTGATGGGTATGAGATCGAATTGGATGGCATTTTGAGATACCAAAGAAGAATGTATATTCTACACTCTGGAGAGCTAAGGAAGTTGGTTTTAGAGGAGGTTCATAATGCACCTTATTTAGGAAACCCCAGAGTATCCAAGATGATCACAAAATTGAGAACTTTGTATTTTTGGCCTAAACTCAAGAAGGATGTAGTGGAGTATGTCGCCAGATGCTTAGAGTGCCAATGAGTCAAGGCTGAGCATGCACATCTAGTTGGGCTATTGTATCCTCTTGACATACCTAAGTATAAATGGCAAGTGATCAGTGTGGATTTCTTTCAGGGGTTGTCCTTGAGAAATAATTGGCATGCTACTATCTTGGCTGTGATCGATAAGTTGACCAAGGTTGCACACTTCATTCTAGGAAACCTTAAGGATGGATCGTTGACCTTGGCCAATAAATTTTTCTAGATCTTTCACTTGCATGAAGTGTCAAAGACTGTCCTTTTTTATAGAGACACTTGGATGACCTCAAGATTTTGGATGACATTGAATGTCGCTTTGGGAACCAAATTGAATGTCAGCTTGGCTATCATCCTTAGACTGACGAACAGATAGAGAGGGTGAATCAGGTAGTCAAAGACCTCCTCTAAATGTATTGTATGGATGAATAGTATAAATGGGAAGAATATTTACCATTGGTGGAGTTTTCTTACAATAACTCTTACTACACATCCCTAGGTATGACACTGTTTGAAGCTCTTTATGGGAGAAAGTTTCGTACACCCATTAGTTGGGATAGATTGGATGATAGGATCATAGTAGGATTTTAAATGCTTAAGGAGATGGAAGAACAAATGAGAGTCATTAAGAATAGACTGAAGGAGGCAAGCAACAAACTGACAAAAGAGTTATGCTAACAAGAACATAACTCTTAGATAGGTTGCGGCAAGGGACAAAGTTTTCTTAAGAGTTAGACCTCATAAAAGTTCCATTGCCTTTGGAAAGTCTTCCAAGTTGGCCTTGAGATATGTACGATCGTTTGAAGTCTTGGAAGTGATTAACCTAGTTGCTTATAGACTAGTTCTACCACTTGCTCTAGCTCAAATTCATAATGTGTTTCATGTTTCTTTGTTTAAACCATATCATCTTGATGTAGGTCATGTGCTTGATTGGAAATCCTTTCAGGTACAGGATCTAGGAGCGGTGCTAGTGGAGCCCATTATAATTCTGGATAGATGCAACATTAAGTTGTGAAGTAGAGATATTGCTTAGTTTAAGGTCCAATGGGACCAGTATTCTAAAGACAGTGCTACTTGGGAGGATGCAAAAGAAATAGAACACTCCTTTCCACATTTGATTTCTTGAGAAAGAGACTTTGATAATTTTTCTTGAAAATTTTGGATTGAAATATTATGATGTTTTGACTTGGAACAATTTGATGTGATGTTGAAATAGACATATATGGCTGAATTTTTATCAAATAGACATCAAGACGATGTCTCTTCCAAGAGGGGAAGGATGTCATAACCCAAATTTATGGAATTTTTAATTATAATATGATAAATTGAATTATTGAGGAAATTCAATATGTTGAATGGAAATTTTGATACTTTTGAAAAGATTGAAAAAAGTTGACCGTCGTTGACTATGTGATCTTTTTTTAATTATCATATATATTATTATGATTTGAATGTTACTGATGAATTTTGGCAAGTGCAAGTGTGTGGAGATGCAGGGAGACAGGTTGAAGGATGAGAACACGGTTGAAGTAGGATCGTTTAGCTAGATCAAAAGGTAAGCTAGATGGAATATGAGCACACACACCACAAATGGCATGATGATTTGCATATAGAAGAAATTAATTACTTGCTTTGAATTATTCCAATGATTGAAACTAATGATTGTGGAAAAATTAAACCCATGATTCCATGTTTAAATTTTTTATCTTAATTTTGTGTATTGAGCATTTGGAAGAAAATGATTGAATGTATTTTGAAGTATGATTAAAAGGATAAAATTTCATTATATGAAATTGAATGAAATCCCATTCTTATTTAAATATTGACAACTATACATATAAATATTCATAAACAAATAGATGTATAAGTATAAACATATATATTTACACATCTATACACACACACACGCGCACACACACGCACGCACACACACACACATATACACAAACACACACACACACATATATAGGGATGAACAAATGAGTTTGAATTTAAATAAATGATATATATATATAATTGTATGATTATATTCTATATGAAAATCGAATATGGATTGAATTGATTTAAAATGTACACTATTGTTTATGATGAAATTGAATATATGAATGTATTGGATGAAGTGGACTAAATCCACATTATGACTAAGTAATTAAATTTGAATAAGTGGGGGGCGGAAAATTAATGCCATTATGAGTGAAATGGCCCTAAAGATCATGCGCATAGGTAGAAAGAATCTTTTCTACCATTATGGAAAGGGAGAAAAAATCACATAGATAGCGGTAGTGGCGACGAGAAGAGGCAACAAGCGAGTCGGCTAAGAGAGGAAACATCAAAGAAAGCTTAGTAAAAAGCTCGATTTGAAGGTAACTCAATTTCATTGAGACTATGATAGATTTTTCTAGTATTATCTCTTCAATAATTGTAGTTTTTGTCAAATTTCAATAGCAATAATGGTAAAATATTTTTGTTTGCAAATGAACACAACCTTGAGCCTGGTAGAAAGTGTAAAATTGGCCCATTTCAAGTTGCATGCTCTATCGACCACCTTTGCTTAGATAATCCCTATGCCTTTATACCATATCGGCTAGCTAGCTGAGCATGGTCAAGGCAAGCAGTCGTTGTTATTATTAGTTGGCATCATAGTTTTTGCATGTGAATACTCCGCCATTTTTATGGCTATCAAATTTGACTCTGATTTGCAAAGTTTTGCTTATATGAAACAATGTAGAGAATCATATATCCTTCCATAGGGAATGATTAGATAACTTTGTATCCATTCTTTCTAATATTGATGATCATATAGGCTAGGCTAAGATTAAGATTAGGCTTCAAGTTTAAAGCCATATGAATGCATTGGTTGTAGCATGCATAAGACAACATCATTCATTTTGAACGATGAACAAACCAAGTAAACATCCCATATATCTTTGTATGATCTGATCTGTAGGATCGATGGGATAGATTTAAAGTGCTTATAGGTTCAATACTGCATGTCAAAATATATGATTGTATTTTCATTTACCATTAGTGGGAATTCTTTGAATTCAGCCTTGGAGTAGTTAAGGAAAAACTATAACTGACATTTAAGGAATAGTCGTTCTTGAGCAACTAGAGAATGGATTGCTCACAGCTCTTTGTTAACCTTTTGTAAAGCATGGGTGCATTTCTAGAACCCTGGAAGCTACCGAAACTTGTCTCATGACTTAAATTGAATGATGGACACTTTGTTCTATCAATGAACCATTGATTTTCCTATTTCTGATAACGAGATTCTAATGGTACAAAAATTGTAAACTCTTTATAAAGGCATTTCCTTGATAGTATGAGATTAGCTAAAGACAACATTATTCTATAACTATTTTGTTGTAAATAGTCTCATTATGTTATAAACAGTGAATGTATATTGGTGAACAACATTTTTTTGTAAACCATTTGATGTGAGCAACCTTGTTCTATTATAAACAATGAATTTTATTTGTGAAAAGCATTATTATGTAACTGTTTTGTTGTAAACAGTCTCGTTATGTTATAAACAATGAATGTATATTGGTGAACAACATTATTCTATAAACGGTTTGATGTGAACAGCCTTGTTCTGTTATAAACAATGAATGTTATTTGTGAACATTATTTTGTAACTGTTTGTTGTAAATAGTCTCGTTATGTTATAAATAGTGAATGAATATGGGTGAACAACATTGTTTTGTAAATTGTTTGATGTGAACAACCCTCTTCTATTATAAACAATGAATGTTATTTGTGAACAACATCATTTTGTAATTGTTTTGTCGTAAACAACCTCATTCTGTTATAAACAGTGAATGTGTATCCATGAACAACATCATTCTGTAATTGTTTTGTTGTAAACAACCCCGTTCTATTATAAACAGTGAATGTTTATCCATGAACAACATCATTTTGTAATTGTTTAGCTGAAATAGTATTCTTATGTTATAAACATTAAATGTTTTATATGTAAGCAACATCATTCTATTAAATAGTAACTGTGTGATTAGAATAGAACGGTTTGGTATCATAGCATGGTTGATACAAATGACATAATAGTATGTGGAAAACTATTCAAATAGACTTCTTAAAAAATCTTTACTTCATGCAAACTGATAGACTATATGATATTCTGAAACATTATTTGAATGATAGAAATTTGATTTATTGGTTTTAAATTCAGAATGTATGCACAAATTCATAACTTAAGTAGGAACATATATGTGTATGCATGTATACCTTCATCTACGCGCATACACATACTTGTGACATACCTTCTTTTGTTTCCTATTTTTCTCCATTCTTAAATGAATACTTAATTATGATGAAATTAATCTTGTGACATGTGCTTTTAATGGATGGATAATGTTTTTATTAGTTTCCATTAGATTTATTTCTGAATTATAAATTGAATATAACAACACCTAGTAGACTAGAGCACCTAAGGGTAGATGTTAATAAAGGGTAGTTGGTTTCTATGAGATAACTTGATGTTGAAAGTTACCTTTTGGGACGGGTGCCAAGATGGAGTTTAGAGAGTATAGGTTTACTTTACCAAAACCTATTGTTTGTTGTTGCAACATTATTCTTATGCTTGGCCAAGCAATTCAATTTGTTATGTATGTATGGACTATGTGATAACACTCTCTTTGCCTTTCCTAGCGTAGATCTTGCATTTTCCTTTCTAACTTGTAGATAGAAATGCATTTTGATGTATGGGAATGCACCAAATTCCACCATGTAGATTGTTCTCTTGCTAAAATTTTCGTGCAGGGTCTGGTATTCTTCAAGTTGGAAGAATTTCAAGGAAGTGTAAGATTCGTGGTTGGGCAGTAAAGCACTTCAACCATGTTCTCATCCACCAGTGGAGGCGAGCATCAAGAGGAACCTTGGATGTATACAATACTATCTTAGTCTATGATATAACCTTGATGTAAAATTTGCACATTGTATTGACTTTGTGGCCTTGTGAGCCAAGTCAAACTTAGATATTGTAATTGACTTTTGAATTGAATATATAAATCTTGACTCATATTAATTAGACATGAGTTGCTATGATTGACTATAGCTTCTTAGTTATGTCTTTTTAATTTGAATATATTCATATGTCATTTGTAATAATATTATTAAAGTAATCATTTAGAATCGGTTATTACATCGTTATTGGGTAATTGTGATGAATGTTGGATCTCATTGAATTGGGTAATTGAAGTATCATAGAGCTTGACACTAGATGTATTCGTGATATATGATGGAGCCAATCATTAATGTAAATATGATATGTGTATAAGACCATCATAGTGTACTTGTAATGTGAAAATGTGGCAATTATGATTGTACTTGTGATGTACTTGTGATTTGTGTATGATTCAATCATTGTTATACTCATGATCTATGTATGATCCAGTCACTGTTGCACTTGTGACCTATGTTTGATCCAATCACTATTGTACTTGTACTCTGTATGAGCTAATCATCTTGTGTATATGGGGGTATGCTCATGGCATCCATTGTGTATAATCTTTGAGATTATGCTATGAATAACCTCTTGTGAATATTATGCATTTTTGTACACTAACATTTAGTAATGATTGGTATGGACCCAACACTTAATGGAAAAGTAGTTATTATTATATTATAATTGACTACATGTTGATAGCTTACATGTACTAAAATTAACTTAGTTATGGGTTAAAGGTGAGATAATAGATCTCATATAAGAGGAGAGTTTGAACTCCCTCTATCATTGTGGGGCAAACTATGAAGCCTCTAATTTCCCACGAGGGGATACGTAGGCAGATTCATCATGAACCCTCGAGGCTTAGGTTGTAGGTCTAGGAAAGAGCTTAACCTTGGGACCTTAACACTCGTTGTGCAAGCATATAATTGGCAATAATTAGTTGATGACACCATGGGAATGGAGAAGTATTGAAGTTAACACTATTAAGCTTCGTGGAAGGTGCTCAATTGTTTAAGTTGGTAGATGTTGTGAATGCAAAAAAAATTGTTGTGCTTGAGATGGGGATTTTACAAAAGTAGGTTGTTATCAAGGAAGGAGATAGTCAATTCAACATGACACTTTTGCATAGTTATTACTTTTAACGTCATTGTGTAATGATAAATAATTGTCTTGAAAGGACTACTATACTATGGTCATAAGAATAATCACACCAATCTTTTGATAGTAAAAGATTAGCTATATTGCTCAAATATTTTAATCAAGCCATGGGCACTATCATGTCACATTTTGAAAATTAATTTAGGGTAATAATCATACATCTTAACTAATAAAGGACTATAAATACAACTGCTATAGTCACAGTTTCATGGAAGAAATGGTGTCATCAGAGGAATTTGATAATCAAGGAGGGATGTACTATCCTTAAACCCTTATTTCCTACATATGGAAACAATATTCAACATTCAAATGGACTTCAAAAACCACGCTAGATTCAAGGTTAATCACATTTGTAATCAAAATCCTAGCTACACCATATGATGACATTGGGTTGTTCAAATACTGTCAAGTAGAAACAAGGGGCTGCCACTAAGGTAGAAGAGAGTTATTGTATTAATTATGTTATGAAAGATAACTAACATTCAAAATTGTCCACTCATTATATCATACCATACTAGGTAGAGGGGTGATTATGTACAAGGTTATCAATTTTGATACTATTCCAAGTAACTAGGAAGATAGTTTTACAACCTTGAGACATGATCATGTATGATTATATGATCCTAGTTAATGAGTCAATCAATTACATTCCCATGTCTTATAGTTGATTTCCCCTTAAATTGATTTATGATGTCTCATTCTAACAATTAATCCCAACAAAAGAACTATACAAAATGGCAAGGTCAATTGTGAGCCCTCCTCTCCCATTTCTTGCTAGTCAAGCATCTTTTAGTTTACTTGAAGAGTTCCTCATATTTTGTTTTTCTCTTTCTCCACCTCCTCCAACTCTTCATTTCATACATATGTAGGTTTATGTAAACAATTCAATTAAATTCCCATGTTATCATAAAATAAGTCTTTGACATATACCCCAAAAATGCATATGCACTCTATGCATCTAATTTTATGAAGCCAACATCATAGTCTAGATTGCCAAATATTCAAAAACAAAACAAAAAAACCATTTTTTTCTTTTTATAAATTGAAAATAAAACCCTATTCCTTCATTATTAGTGTAGGTGTGACATGGTGCACATTATTATATAGTGCAAGCCTATTTTTCATATCACTTCATTTAGCATAACCAATAATCTCCACAAGAACATTCTACTTGTTTAAAATGATGGAAATAGTTCACATATCTCACAACAATTTCTCTTGCAACAATCTTGGAAATAAATTTCATTGCAGTGGGAAATCAACGCATATTGAAGGTTCATAAAAACTATAATAGTTTTTCTAGGGGTGCATCTAACAAACCAAAAGCAATTGCTAACTTTTCACTATGGTGGTAGAGAAATAATTATTTTCCCTCCTTTTCCATAACACTAAGTAAATGTCTTGAATCTAGGGAATATCTTGTTGACTTCATCTCCCAAGCCAATCTCTCCAACTTTGTATAGATATCCTATGTTTGTGGATGTGATCTATCCCATACACGAAAAACACACACACCAATTTATGGCCTTCAATCCAACTACATCCAAGGATCTTTTTAACTCCTTTATGATTTATTAATCTCCTTACCATTTGAACCTAACACCACATGCCCACATCTACATAAATATTTGAAAGAACATAAGTCAACATTTTTAGGATCCAAAGAAAAAGGTAGCATCACTATAAATCCACCTAAACCTATATCCATATGTGATAAGTAGGCACTGGAAGAAACCACATCCACACAATTACCACATGTTTAATTGGCATCTAATGATAAAGTTTAGGGTGTTCTCAAGATACTCAACACAAGCAAGAAGCTAAACCATACACATAATGATAAATTGTGTGTGTAATGCAATAAGGGTTACTCATGTGATTGAAGTGTGTACAACCCTCTTCCACTAAACTTGAATGGCTGCATGCACATAGAACACATGCAAAACTTATATTGTTAAGATATTTTCCAAAATGCTTCATTAATTCAAACATTTTGAGATCATCCTTGCAAATTCCATTTTGTGCATATCTTGCAAAATTCAACGAGATCACATTTTTTTGAGGCATTTTGTTAAAACAGTTTGTGTGCCTCGTCTATGCTTCCACATTTTCCATACATATCTGCCAAAGCATTTCCAACTATAATATGTGACAAAAATCCTCATTCCATTATGCTTTAATGAATATCCATACCATGTTCCAAATCTCCCGTTTTGATACAAGTGCAGAGAATATTGACTTTATAACTACCAATTTCATTTGCTTGGAAGTTTCTAAATCTTTGTCAACAAGTCCATTTACCAAATTTCTTTGAGGTACATTGTCAAAAAATTTGCATACCTTGTCTATGCTTCCACATTTTGCATACATGTCCACCAGAGTGGTTGCAACTACAACATTTGACAAAATTCCTCTATCCTTTATGCTTTGATGGATGTCCATACCCTGTTCCAAAGCTCCCATTTGGCATAGACTGCGAGGATGTTGGCAAAGGTTCTAGAGTCTAGTTTTACACCTGCCAATTGCATTTGCTTGAAATTTTCTAAAGCCTTTTCAACAAA